>JAPSGF010000019.1:2073181-2122874 GCA_035772895.1 Perdix hodgsoniae | reverse complement strand
GCGGGGCCCGAGCCCGGACGCCGCCCCGCCTGCGGGCGGGCCTCGGCCCTCGGGGGCCGCCGTGCCGTGGCTGCGGGCGGCCCGCTAAGGTGTCCGGGGGAATGCGGAAAAAAGCCTCGTCTCCTTTTCGATATTTGTTCTTTTTTCCCTCTGGTGCTGTCATCCCCTGTCTCACCCTTCGCAGAAACTCGCGGTGTGCTGCTTGTCGCCGCCACGTAGCAAATAACCCTGCTTACTGTTGCTGTGGGCAGAACCGCGCGCTGATAGAAGCTGCTGTCTGAAGCCTCTTAGCCCGTGTATTCCGTGTGCCCTTGGCGCCGGGGGGATGGCGGTAGCGTGTTTCCATTCCGGCTGTTGTCAGGGGGAGGTAACTAACGTAGTTATTGTGCCTGTGCATCCTACGTCTTCCCTGTTGTTTTCCTCATACCTGAGTAAATACCTCTTCTAGTAGCTTTGATGACGCAGATGTCATCTTGCATATTCTTGCAGGGATACTTCCATAAATGTATTTCATGATCCAAACTGTAGTTAGAGTGTAATTAAACATGGCAGTTGCATTACACGTGAGGTTATTAAATATACTGGTTGCAATTACTATGGTTTTTTCTTCCTTTTTTTTTTTTTTTTTGAACTGCAAGCATTTTTTAGGCTGCTGCAGTAGAAGCTGTAGTACAAATGTCTGTTAAGAGAGAAATCACAGTTTTAACTACTGTTTTGGAAATGTTAGGTTTAAGATAAGTGAAAATCCTGATAGAGATGTATATATTTTTTTATTATTATTATTATTATTATTTATTTATTTCTCCTTGAATGTTTAAGGGAGTGACAGTTCATTAACCCAAAGCACAGGAGAATACCTGAGCAGCTTCAGGGGAAGAAGCAAGTTTGTCTGCCCAGGAGCATGCAAAACAGTAATGCAGAGTTCAGAGAGATGGTGCTTCAGAGCAGGTCATCAATTCTGCTACATTTCTAAAACAGTGATCCCTGAAGTGGTAGGGAAGACAGCAAGCGAGTGCTTTGGTGTATTGATTCTATGCTGATTAAATTTTTAGAATGAACTTTCCATAATGCAACGGTCTGTGCTGCAATTCAGGTGCTTGAAATGAGAAGTGCAGAATTGATGTGTGTCACTCCTGTCGCTGTTTCAGCTTCTTGAGAGCCAAATATGTATATAGTAAGATAGAGAAGGGAGATATGGGAAAACGTGTCACAAATCTATTTTTGGTTTGTTTTGTTGTTGGGTTTGTGTTCTTTTTCTTTTAGTTTCTTTGGCTTTTATTCGAAGTTGCTACAGGAAGCTAATTAAAACCAATGCAGTGGTCATTCTTGAATTAAACGAAACATGCCCATGGCAGAAAGTTGGTTTTGTTTTCATTCAGATCTATGAGTCTTTTAGTATTCTAACATAGCTAGTACTGAAGAGACAGTTCATGTTGTGCACAGCTTGTTGCCAAAAATGCTGTGATGGTATAGGTGTTGCTATTGTTACTCAGCCAAAGACAGCTGAACTGGTAGCTCTGTTTATGGAAATTAACAATGGGTGAGGGTTATCTCAATCTGTTCCAGTGGTGTTTTGTCACAGTGTTGCCACCAGTGGCCTTGTGTGCCATGTGATTTTCACAGCAGTACAGAAATTTATCCCTGAGACTTCAGATTCTTTGGAAGTGGATCAACTGCTTGGTGACTCAGCAATTGGTTGTAAACAAACTGTGGGAGAAAAGTAAGACATCGGTAACCAAGGACAGATGTTAACATTTAGCTCGTATTCTTTTTCAGCACTACAAAGCAAAGTGGGTTATGCAAGCTGAAAACAAAACAAAGAAAAAAACTGCAGTTCTACTAGACACCTGCATGTGTCTTCTCCAAATTGTGATTCCTGGTGCTTTCATCTACTTAAATACAGGAATTCAGGATGATCTCAGCCTCTTAAAATGACAGCCACAGGAATTGACTGTGCAACACTGCCTTTTGCTCCTGAGATGTTGTCTCTTTGCTTGCTTTGTTTTTCATTGACATTGAGTGACTTATTGTTCCGCTGGTACTTCAAGCACTGTAGCTTTATGAACATAGGGTTGATTCCGTTGTGATTGCTATATTATTTATCTGAAGAAAGAAAGAAAAAAAAGTGCTGCGGGTGAAAACTGAAATACCATGGCTGTTCCTCAGGTCTTCAGGCATCACTGTTGTGAATCTACATGGGTTTTACACTGTATCAGTGGGGCAGCAGCTGTAGAATTTCAGTGTTGGTGTCTTCAAGAGAAAAATGCAACTGTTACAGAATACTGGCTGCTGTTAGGGTTATCAGGTGAAGTCTCTTGGTCTGGATGTTTCCTAAACACAGGAGTTTGCAGATGTGCTTAGGAGCATATGTGGAGTATAATGCTTGGGGCTTACTCTTGAGACCTTTGTGTTGTGACTGATGTATTTTTTCAACTTGATTGCCGGTAGGAGGTGGTGTGTTCCTCTGCTCTTTCCAACACTGTTTTTGGCCATCAGTTGAACTTTAAGTGGACTTTGATCTGAGTCAGGGTGAACACTCACAGCACACAGTGTTGCCAAGTTTTGCAGTTGGTGACTGAAAGTCTTCCTGTTCTCAGAAGTATGACAGTAAAATCTCCTTACCAGGTTAAATGTCTTCATTACCGGTAACTTATTACTATATAGGAAGAAAATGATGCATAACAGTTCTGTAAGTAGTAGGGCTGGATTTCCCCCATTCCACTAAATAGGACTTTCTGATATTAGAGTATGCTTAGCAGTTTCCATTAGAGACTGTTACAAAACTTTAGTATGTCTGAAATACCAGTTTTGCAATGGTCAGATTTCTTGCCACTAATATAATTTGTTAGGTGTATTCCATCTAAACATCTGTGTATGATCAGCATTGCTGCATCTTTCACGAGCAGGTCTGTCTTCCTCTTTTCTTTGTGTTAGTTCAGCAATCCTCAGAGTTTCTTGTGCAATGAACTTCCTGCCTTCCAAATTCAGTAAATAATTGCTACCTATAAACCAAGGGTATCTCAGTTGTTCTTACTAGGCAAAGATGAGAGAAAGTAGGATAGCTTTATGATCTCGCTTTCCTTACCTGAACAGCTTACTTTACTCTAGAATGTCAGCTGTTTCACTTGTCCAGGAGATTCTCAAATGTTGAATTTAAGTGACTGATTTGGCTTTGTTTTTATCTCATCTCTTTGTAAACTGTTTCCAGTGTCACTGCACTTTGCTCTAGGATAGCCATTACTTGCTGGCAGTATGCAAGGCAAAAGCCTCTCGCCCTTAATTTCTACAAGTGTGTTACAGTAGTTCTTAACAGGTTTTCATCTCTCTAGAGATGTTAACAATTCGTGATAGTTTGAGAAGTTCTTCATACTGAAAATCAGGAAACTGGACCTACACTACTTACATCTCGCCTTGAGATGCTTTTGATGATACTGTGGTCCCGAAATTGTAGATATTAGGTGTTGTGTGAGTACATCTTAGATTCTTAGAAATAGTTAACTAGAAATAGCAAGCTGTAAGCACACTTGTACAAATGGTCTGTTACTGTTTGCCCATACTAATTCTAATGTTCAGATAGTAGAAAGGTTTTATTCAAGGTTTCTTTTGAATGACTGGCAATTTTCTCAGTCTGTTGGATTATCAAACAGATTGTATGTAATCTTGTATAATTCTGTTAGAACTAATTTCTGTTTTTAAAACCTGTAGAGTTAACAGTTGAGTTGTGCCATGCAACAAGGAATGTGATGAAGCTGAATGTTCCTCTCAGTTTGTTGATCTGGGCTGTATTTTAACACAGGAATGAAAAGTAGCATTATTGATTTCTAATGCATCACTGTAAATAACATAGAGCAGTGTTGGTTTGTTTCTTCTTTTAGCATTAAGTTAAAAAGCCATTTTTACAGTACTGCTTTTTGCAAGTATATGTAGCCATCATGAAGGATTTTGAAGGTTATTTTATGCACTTTTTTTTGTCCCTGGTATGTGAAGTCCCTTTGCTTTGTAAATAGCAGTTTGAAGCTGTGTAGTCTCTCCTTCCTATCGATTTTATTTAAAAGAAAAAAAAAATCAGTTAATGACAGAGTTGCCTGACAAACAACTGTCTAATAAGAGTTTAAGGATAATCTTTGCTTTAAATTAATGTCTTATTATGTTTAGCCCTGTGGAAGAGTCATATGCAGCACTACTTTGCTGAGTTAGAAAAATATGCTGTATTTGGAAAGGAAGGAGAGAACGAATGAGCTGCAGCCTGTGATGAGGTAAGGGGTTCATGAAACATCTGGAAGCAATCTAGAACTGTGCAGACTACTGTAAAGAACCAGAAGTCGCTCATAAGCCGTATTCAAAGTCTGTATCTTGTGACATCTTTACTACTTAATTATCTGGTTTAAATCTGATTTGGTTTTAAAGTCTGTTATTTGAGACTTGTCTGTTGAAGCAGGCTTTAGCCTATTTAAAGATTTATTTTTGTTTGTTTCCTTAATAGAAGTAGGAGAAGCAGTAGGCTCGTTTCATCTCAGTTTTGTGGCTTTGGTTACTTGGGCATCCAACTAACGTAGTTGATTGCAAATAAAAGGGAGGAGGTCTGGCTCCTCAAAATCTCATGGGGATCTTTGCACTCGATTTCGCTCACAGGTGCAGTAGAAATGTCTATGTTTTGAGTTAACTACCTGGTGGGTAAACCAGCTGAGTTGTTCTAGGGAATTGCTACCAAGGTTGAAGCGCTTTCAAGAGTGGGAAATGAACCTAGGAGAATTGGTGAGAGTGACATATCGCTGTGAGTGGTGAGCTGATTGGTCATCCTGTCTTGTGAAGCAACAAGAAAAAATAGTCTGTGATGCCTGAGCTAATCCATCTGCTGCCAAAATGGGAGGTCCTGGTTACCTCTTGTCCTTGCTACAATTTTCTGCTTCTGAGCTAACAGTGTCAGTACTTGTCCCATCACTTCAGAAAGACAGTTCAGTTCACAAAAGTGATTTAAAGAAACAAAGCCAAGCAAATAGCAGGTGTGATCAGAAAAGTGTAAGAGCCATTCTGAGTAAAGAGGCAGAATTGTGTGGGAAGGAGTGAGTCTACTTGTCATAGGTGGTTAGCAGTTTAACTACAGAGGTTTGCCTTCAGAATTCAGTATCAATACCCCAGCTGAGATGACTGCTGTTGCCGTTTTTTGTTGGTTTTTTTTTTTTTTCCTTTTGCCTCCTTTCTGGGGCTATAGCAGAGCTTATGTGAACAAGTTAGGAAGTGAGCTTAGCTTCCCCCCAACCACACACTTTTTTTTTCACATTGTTGGTTTTGAGACAGGTTAGCTTTCTAATACACTCAGTCATCAGTGGAGAGAACAGGACTGCAGCACTTAAATGGGTTCAAATTGTTGTGGATCCCTATCTTCTGGCTGTAATCTGGGAGTAGACAAATTTACTCTAGTGGTAATAAAAGCCAGGAAGTTCTTTTAGGAAGACAGCAGTGCACCTCTGACTCTGCAGTTGACAGTTGATCAAGCATAAAAATATATATTTCTTTTCCTTTTCTTGAGTTATTTATGGAGACTCAAGAGCTGGAAGGGAAGAAGGAAAGTCTGCTTTCTTGTCAAAAGCAATTGAACTAGTTTATCTGTATCATCACGAGTGCTGTGGTTACAGAGCTGCTTTCTAAATTGCTACAAGCGGGCTCTGCTGCTCGAGGGATCAACTCTTTACTATTTATTTTTTATTTCTTGTCTTATGCGTGTTCTAATATCTTGGGTGACTGTAGTTTTCTGCTGGGTCAGTTTCTTGATTTAGCTCACTGTGTAATCTTGTGAGTGAGAAGGGAGAGGTTAGCTTTGCTGCTTTGCTGCTCTGCATGCTGAGCAGTGAAATGAATGCTGGTGCTGGAGGTGCGAGGTGTTGAAGCATCTCTGGGCCAGTGGGGACCATAGAAAAGGTGTGACAACGTTTTGCCTAGGGAAATTGACTGCAGAGCAGCACCTGGATAAAGAGGAGGCTCTTGTGGAAGGCAGAGACATTTGGAGGCTCCTCAGGCTGGTGGTTTGGAATACAGAGATGAAAGAGTAAAGTAGTACTGTGGCATGGCTTCGCATCACTTTCTGTCACTGTTTGAGTACTAAGAAATGAAGTGATTCTGCAACAGGGTCTTGCAAAGAAGCATACTGCTCCCTTCTGAGCACGTAATCTGTTGCTTGAATTTGTTCCTAAGCAAAAGCTTTTGTTTGCTGTTTGTTGGTGAAACGTATCCAAGATCTGCTCATATCTCGTTTTAAGATGTTAAGGGTTTTTTCTCCTCTGGGGATGGTTTGTCTGAAATAATTGTTGCAGTAAAACAGAGAATGAGTTAATAAATAACTGAATCTGTCCCTTCTGTGTTGTACAACTCACTAGCATGAGACATGCTCCTATGGAGTCTGCCTCATTTCAGGCAGAAGGCAGTGTTAAGGCTATGATTATCTCACAAATAGCCACTTTACTCAAGAATGAACCGGTGGAGTTAGCATAAAACATTTGTATGTCACTTAATTATCTGCCGTGCAACTGTGAGATCATCTTTGCAGCCCCGATATGTCACGCATGATGGTAAACTGTTCAGGACTTAAATTGACTCCTGTTTCTGATAAAGGTTGCTGTCAGTGCCTGTGATAGCACAGCCTGCTCTTGCTCTAGAAGTGCGTAGATCGCAAGCTGATATAGTAAGAAATGTCTTGTTACAAATTTGCAGTGCTTTAAAACTATAAAATGAAACCAAAATGTTGCTATTAAATGTAGGCGTTAAATATTTGTAAGCATTATCTGAAGATGACTTATAGCATAAATCTAAGAGGAACTTCAACTTTGTTTGCAATTTCTTGTGAAACTTATACAGTGTAATACTTGGTTTTCAGGTTTTCACAGGTTTTTTCTGGAGGGTGTAGAAGTACGAATGGCACTGAATAAAAACTGGTTCATTTATTCTGTTTCTGTTGAGTGAACCTATCAGTCTGCTCCCAAAAGCCTTGCTATAAGAACATACAGGTTCAGGCATCTTAGTCATTTTGTGCTAACTACAGATCATGCGTGTGTCAAAGGGCTGTGCCTGTCCATCAACTGGACTGTGCTGACCATAGTGTTTGTATGTTCATCTGAACCAACAAGCCTTCCAAGCAGAAAGATCAGATTGCTGCATGAGAACTGGTGCTGGGACACCAAATCAAGTGTCATTTTGTTGATTGAATTTTGAAATATTTTTCTAATGATGGCAAGATTTTTGCAGGTAATAGTTGATGATAGGTTTGAGCTTCTGGTTTATTCAGTGATACTTGAAATTACTTTTTCAAGTTAATGGCAAGAGCTTTTCTGTGTTCTATTTCTGGATTGATTTATAGGTTGTTTTTGTAAGTGAGATGATGATTAAGTTCTATGGTGGGGCAGCTGTATTTCAGTAGTGGTGATATAAAAGTTATCTCTGTATGTAAACACTGCTCTAGGAGTACTATAATGGCTGTTATTTTAAGACTCCTTGGAGATCTGTGTTCTCTGTCTCTGCAGCTCCAGTATTCAGCCTGTCCTTCAGTCTATTATGTCCAGCACTCACCCATTCCTCCTCTTCTTCTGTCATGTCCACTAACTTTGTTGGAGGCTGAATGGGACATAATCTCTAACTGCTTCCCAGTTCTGGCAGCTTGCTAGCATAAGACAGCTACTGGGAAAAACAAAACAAACAAACAAAAAAAAATCTGTTAAGGCCGATGCTGTAAACTTTGCCTTGGGATGTAGTTCCATGCCACTCTAAGCTGTTGATCTGCCAGCTGCTGCATTTCTCTTCCCTCATTTGAACTCACTCTCATGCTTGTCTGACCTTGCATTAAGCCATTTGTTTGCTTTGTCACTTCTCTTGTCAGGTTAGCACGCTAACCCAGCAGAAAACTGAAATGGCTTAGACCAGTGAGTTCTGAAACAGTGTGGAGAAGGGAGCATGAACATGCTGCAGGGAAAAGTAGGGACAGCAGCACCAGGGACTGGCTTAGCTGGTTGAAATTGCTGCTTCAGTTGTTATTTACCCCTGAGTGATGAGATGCAAGTCTCTTATTTCTGTGAGCTTTAATTGTGACTGGTCTTAGCTTTTAAGACTAAACTGACAGATGGTTGGCGATTCTGATAGAGTAGGCTTTGGTTTCTTGTGAAACTGTACTAAAAACCTCTGGCAGTGTTGAAGTTAGCAGTAGAAAGATAAATGTCTCTATACACAAACCTGTGGTATGCATATCTTGTGTCTTAAAGCATGGTTCTACTTTTACTTGTACTTTTTTTTTCTGTTATTTTGTTTTGTCAGGCATGTTGCTTCTGATCAGCTGTTGCTGACCTCTGATATGTAGCTGAACTAGCCTTACCTTCCTGTACAGTTTAAATGAAGTCCAGCAGGAGAATGGCTGCTACAGTATTCCGTTTTGATAGTGCAGAGTCTAAGTGTATAGAAATCAAGCGTGATTGCCAAGTTGTATAAGGATAGAAATATGAAATATGATGGAGCAGGACTGAAAGTATGACACCTACCGAGTAAAAGAACAAGAATAATCTACTTGTGAATAGTCAGTGTTTAGAAATGCAGGTAGTTTGAGTATTCCTGTCAGCTGTGTCTGCTTATATGTACTTTCATGTACACAAGAAATTGCCCATTTACTGACCGGTGTCTGTGCAGTGTGAAGGAGTTTACCCATGTGGGTCTGAGATCAGGATAACTGTGTTATCCTGTTTGGTTGTAATGTGAACTCATTTGTTCCTAATTCTGCATAGACTGCTTCTTGGCCTGTTGGGAACTAGTGAGCAGTAAGTAGCATGTAATGGTCATAAGCAGCCCTGTTGTTACCTCAGCTGATAAATTAGGGGATGTGGCAGCGAGATGTTATTGAGGATCATGTTAGCTTGAGAGAATGCTGAAACTCCTGGAAAAGAGGTAGACATAGAATTGTGATGAGGAGCAGCAAGCCTTGTATGTAGAGTGGTCAGAGGATATGGAATAGTGTTCTGAAAGTCTGTTAGGAAACCTTTTTTCTCAGTTTTAAAGGCAGAGCTAGTACTTCAAAATAATTAAATAACTATTTTAATACTTATGAAACTTTAAAAACTGTTATGAGAGAGTTGTGATTATATGAGTGAGTGTTTGAAACTCATTATTTCAGGTTCTTGTGATGAATTTTTAAACAATATACACCATTCACCTCAGTTGATTTATATTGACTCTTGACAGATTATTTCAAAATTTACTTAAAACTTTTCTCTTTTTTTTTTAGGTGTTGGGAAATCATGTTTATTGTTACAGTTCACAGATAAGCGTTTTCAACCAGTCCATGATCTCACTATTGGTACGTCTCTTTGGTTCCCCCACAATACTGTGTTGTTTTGAAACATATTTAAGATTGGTTTGTTTGGCCTTTTTTTTTGAGGGTTTTAAGGAACTAGGGTATCTCTGCATGTTTTTTATGAGTGTGTGCTAAGCTAATGTTGGATTTTTTTCTTATTAATGCAGCAGCAAATCTTTAGCTGATGAGTAGTGTTTGTTAGCTAGTAAAGCCAAATGGAGGCCTGTTTCTTACTTCAAAGATAACACAGAATCTGAAGTAACAACAACAAAAATCATAACTATCTCAGTTGTCTTTTGCTAAAAATCTGAAAGCTGAATGTGGATAGAATTGGTCAAGCCTGAAATGCTCTGAAGGTGGTGCAAATGGCAGGCTTCTCACTAAGGAACAGAGTATTAGCCTATAGCTACAGAACTTTGAAGGCAAGTAGAAGATAAAACCAAAGAAAAGTTAACCTTAAAGATGAATAAGCAAGTTTGTCATGAACAGCTTACTGATAGCAAAAAATTAGGTGTAAATGATGTGTGTCCCTTCCACTGTTTGGAAAGGACAGGTTTTCTCATAACTTCTCAGTTGGTTGAGGACTGTTTATGTTAGGTAGGATTTGATATTCGTACTGTGGGAAGTGAATAAATGTTTCAGAACGCATTGTCTCTGAGTCTCTTACCACAGCAAATTATACCAACTTCTACTTATATTTCCACATAAAATAATATGTGGAATTTATGTGGATTTCCACATAAAATAAGAGGAATAGTGTGGGAATAAAATTTTCTGTGGACATACTTAGTCTTCAGGTCAGTTTCACTGTTAAGCAGAACAAATGTTAGTAAGTTTGCAGAACCTTTGAACTTGTTCATGTTACTTCAGAGAACCTGTTCAGCTTTCCTTCAAGTCACGCTGAGCATTGTACAGAATGTATCCCTAATCTTTATTTTTAGTTTGTGTCCTGGAATAGGTAGACTTCCTGTGTTGGGAGGTACTAAAATAGACACTTGAAACATAAACAGATATTTTTCATGTAACAGAATGTATGCCGTAGCTTAGTTACAGCCATCTGATACAACTCAAACTTTTAGAATAACATCAATTTTCAAATACTTCTGATGTCTTGGCAGCAGGTAGGCTAGGTGAATAAAAAGCCTGAGCTTTTTCATGGATGTATAATTTATTGTCATCTTTTCTTCTTTGGTCCAACCCAGTATATGATGCCTATAAAAGCATATGCCTTTGGCAGTCTGTAGCACATTTCTGCTTCTCAGCAGCTTGATAGGCTGTGGGAAACAGCTTCACTTCAGCAGGATGGCTGTAGTGCAGTTCAGTGCCTGCCATATAGCTGACATCTAAGAGTAGGTACAGAAGCTAGTGGCATGAGGAAGTGAGCCTAGATAGCAGCTGCATAGTGAGTGAGGTGGGAATGAAGCATGGGAAGCTGCTTGGAAAAGAAGAAAGGGGTATAGGCTGGAAGCTTCCTTCAACATTACTGACAGGGCATGTGTCTGTTCTGACTAGAATACTTCTCTCATTTACCCAACAGATTTGGGAGGACAGAGATAGAGAACATGGGTTCAAACTGGTGCAAATGCCCATGGGGGACAAGTTAGGATGGGTTGGTATTATCTTATGTACTTCCAGCTGATGAGGTTACAACTCTAGAGAACCTGTAGATTTTGAAAGACCTATGTAAAGCAAGCACTTTCTTATCAGTATAGTACTATTATCAATATAGTACAACAATTTTACCAAGTGGGAGTGCAGTTTCTGTTTCTGCTGTGGGCAACTCAGAAGAGAATGGAAATTGAAATTAGACATGAGGAAGAAAATTATTTCAAGCGTGTAAAATTCCACCTAAAACTTTAGTATAGCTAGCCTAGCATATTATTTCTTAAATTCAGAGATAAACTTCAATGAAAATCAGAAGAAAAAAGAAGACAGAAAAGTAAGTATCTGCTTCTGTATAGCCTAGCCTTTACCTACCTGCGGAGCTGTGCATAACTGTAATAGAATACTCAAACCTAGGTACCTAAAATGCAACAACTATCCGTATAGTTTTCGTTTGAAAATGAAAATATCTGCCGTTAAAATAATCGAAGCAGGGAAAAGCTGCATAATGCAGTTAACAGACAGACAAAAGTAGACTATGATTTTTGTAGATGGAATGGGTGGCAAAAAACTACTGTGAAGCTTTGTTAGCTCAGCCCATTGTGCTTGTGATTTCTCCCCAACTGCAAACCTGAAAAGCTTCTGTTCCCTCTTCAAGAGAACGTAGTTTCAGACTGGGTTGTTTCAAGTTCAGGTTTTGCTCTTAGCAACTATTTTGGTGGAACAGGATAAGTACTTTTGACTTTTCTGTGAGGATGAGTGTGGAACTAAGCATTTAGGAAGGTTGCTGAGTTTAAATCAGCTGCTCAGTATCTGCATTTTTGAGATCAGGTGATAAATGTTGATGCTTCTGTTAGTCTTAAGCACCTTCCTCTGGCTGGGCACTCAACATCAGAGTACTGCCTTTCATTTCCTCCCTCATTAGCACACCTTTCTCCGTTCTTTGTATTTTGCATGTAATTACTGCAAGTTATTCAGATGATAGAGCACAGCGTTCTTTGGCCAATGGGTTCTGTTTGGCTCCGGTATCCTGTGGGAAGGAGAGTGATTTCCTTCCTGCCTCTCCCCTCCCAAGAGTCATTAATTCTGCAGAAAGTAACTGTGCTCCAAAACGTTCACAGCAAGCTTTTGAAGAGGTCTTTGGAGTCCTTCAAGATGAGGATTGGAAACATGAATCTAGACAATTTTAAATGAAACTTTTAAATCTCTTTTCTAATGAAATAGTAGGTGTGAATCATAGCTTAATGGAAACTTTGTAGTCTTATAGTTATGTAAATTAACTCTAGGTATTTTTCATGTTTTAAATACTGTAGCAATAGCCTCAAATTTATGCTTCATTTACTCTTACTGATTTCAGAATTTCTTTAAAAGACTGATAGAAAATGCTGGATTTTTCCACTAAAGAAATTCATTTGATGATTGGATTTATTTTTTTTTCCCCTCTGTTATTTTCCTCTGCTACTTACCAGATTTGATCTTTAACTAGATTGGATTTCAGAAGCATTTTTTCATAAAGGCAGATGAATTCTAATTAATAGAGTAATAGAATTTATCTTGTTGAAGGTGACATTCTTTTGATTGCTTTGACTGTTCTGTTGATAATGAATTGTAGACTTAATTTTCTTCTAAACTGTCTGTAGTAATAAAATATTGGTAGAGTGTTAAAAATGACCACGACTCTATTCATTTGTTTGTACCCAAGCATATATTTTTTCTGCTCTGAGAAGGACCTGTTGAATCATTTTGAAAACTTGGTAGAAAATATCTCCTTAGCATTTGCTCTAATCAATGTATTTATAAAGCAGTTGGGAAGTTACAGCTTTCTTCCTTCTGGAAAATATTCAAGCCCTTTAAAGCAGCTCAAGAATTAACTAAAGCAGGAGCAGAAACAGATTATAAACTACTGTGAATGCAGGAACATATGTTAACTCAATATTGTATTTCTAGGAAACATTTTTCTTTCTGATGTCTTCTAATAATGTAACCTTCTGTTACATCTATCCAGGTGTAGAATTTGGGGCTCGAATGATCACTATTGATGGAAAACAAATAAAACTTCAGATATGGGATACGGTAAGTATTAAAACAAATTATTTAAACATGTCTCCTCTAGCTTTTTCTTTTGCCGTTCTGGTTAAGGTCCCATGATCTACACCATGTTAGCCTAAGTCTTGCAGCTTTCTGTGACTTCTGTGAACATTAAAATTTGCTAAAAATTTCTTTTTTGATGTGATGTGCTCTTAAAACTTTGCAAATTGCTGCTGTTTACAGCATAACTCAACTTCCTCAAGCAATGCTTTCACAGATTTGAGAGACTTCACTTTTTCTTTTTTCCAAAACTTGCTGTTCTGCTGTTCAGAACTTAGATTCCTCCAAGTAGTCTCTGTGCTCATGCAAAGTTTGGCTAATGCCACTTCCTGATGGCATGTGTTTACTAGTTTTGTTCAAGAGCTCTCTAGAGTAGATTTTTGCATTTGCAGTGT
This sequence comes from Perdix hodgsoniae, assembly GCA_035772895.1. NCBI lineage: Eukaryota > Metazoa > Chordata > Aves > Galliformes > Phasianidae > Perdix > Perdix hodgsoniae. The sequence goes on along the minus strand of JAPSGF010000019.1, from coordinate 2,109,464 downwards.
AGGATATGGAAGATACTGCTCGTGTTTTCACAGAAAATGTCAAGAACTCCAGTTCACTGTAGCCATCATAATACATGGATGGTTAAGAAGGGACTGGTAAAAGCTTAAAGATTCTAAAAGCCTCCCGAAACAAACCCAAAGACCTTGACTTTCAGGGGGAGTTCAGATTAAAACATGTATTAGCAAAGTCAGATATATTCTTGTTGGTTGCTGTTGCACTGACAAGTTGGCCTCAGTGTTCTTGTCATCATTCAGCGTCTGTAATACAGACACCCATACCAATAGCTTTGTCTTTCTTGTGCACTTAACTGTTTGCTAAGTCACAGTTTTATTTCCTTTTCCGAAAGCATTTTAAGATGCCTTTAGAAACCAATAGATTCATGTTTGTGCTGTTTCTGGCATAGCAAATCAATGAAGGGAGATATACACATTTATATGAATACATCTAAAAACGTAAACAAAAGCAGTACCTTAGCTAACTTCATAGCTAAAATCTAATGTATCTTACTTGTTTTACAAGTTCATCATCTAAAATCACATCTAAAACCTATGCCTCCTTACATATTCTCTGTGGTATAAATAAATTATGTTCATATTGTGCATCAGGCATTTTCTAAGCCTGGACATTTTTACAGCTACAGCTGTAGATTTGCAAACTGCCAAGGTAGCTGAGACTTCAGAAGTTCAGTAGACAACCAGAGGGTTGCATAAACAGAAGTTTCAGGAGCAAACCTTTAGTATATAATTTAACTAGGAAAATCCTAGAGTCCTAAAATTGGGACAGATTGTCTGCGGATAAAATTACTATTTTTACTACCTATGTAGTCACTGCATTTCATTAATCAAATCAGTTTGAGAGATAATGTGCTGTTACCTGTTTCCTGGATGCACAAGGGCTCTACCTATTTTGTAGTAGATTTTCCTTTGTGCCTCAGATTGAGTAGCTCTTCTGTCTGTTTGGCTACTTACATGCAAGCAAAGTGTCTGATAGCCACAAATTCAATGGAGTTGCTCTTGATTATAAATGATGAGCTGTTTTTTTGGCAGGGATTTTATTTGGCTAGATTCTTAACTGATAACAAAGATATTGAAAGTACTAATTGGAAGATTTCATATTCTCTGAATAGACTGGGAAATTGTAGTTAATAATTTATGAATTGTAAGCAGTGAATGAGTTAGTATGTTGCCTGGAGTTAAAATATAAACTGTGTGCAGACTTTTTTAAACACAGGATAAATCTATTGTAATCAAGTCTTATAAGCATATCTACATTCCAATGGCTCAGTTTTGGGCTTGGCTGTAAAGGTGTTAAAGAAATAGTGAGGTAAGAAATACAGTGAGACACACTTCAAACATATGGATGTCAAGGTACATAAATATGTCCATAATGACTAAAGTTACTGTGTCTCTATTGGTTGTCTGGGCTAAACATTTCCTGGATTTCTTTTCTGTTAGCAAAAGCTGCTAATTGTTGCTAGTGCTGAGTTAATATTTATTAAGCTGTAACAATTTCTATTTGACAAAAGAAAGTTCATTTTACACCTGTGGCTAAGAAAACTTGATACATTGAGTCACAGCACCACCACTTCTCTGATTTAGTGCTGTTCTTCCATGCCTACTTCTAATCTATCACTGAGCAAGAAGCATCTTGAGCAGAGGCATAAGAAAACTAGATAAAATGTTTTTTCCCCTGGTTAAAAGTAAATAAGGACTTTGGCTTTCTTAAGCAAACTTTTCTTGCCTGATATTTCAATGCTATGGTGATGAGTTTGTTGTCTTCAGCAGATCAGTGCAGCTCCAAGGAAAGGTGTATCCTTTAGTTCCTTAGTAAAGGACAGTGTATGGAAGCTGCAGCATACTTCCCTGCAGGAGTAGATGAATTCAGGGGCAGCTGAACTGAACAGCGTTGTATGTCAGTGAGATCCATTTGTGTGGTTTCTGTTGGACTTTTTTGTGTCTGTAACTCAAGACTTCATTAGCACCTTAGTTTGATCCAGGAGTGGGCTGCAGGAACATGGTCTGCTTACTGTGCTCTGGATTTCATGTGGGAGTACACAAAGTGGATTCCTTTTGGATGAGGCTGCACTGGAAGATATGCTCAAGGAATGCCACATGTGCCTATTAGTATTTGTAGTCCAGTATTTGTTGTTGTGAGCTGATGTCTGGTAAAACTTGTCTGAAGTGAAATAAAAACAAAATACTGTGGTGTGTGTGTGGGGGGGGGAAACAACAACAAAAACTTGCGTAAAAGATGCTTAGTATGAGCACTGTGTACTTGTGCTCAGTGTTGCAGTCTCAGGACTACTTCTGTTCATGCACTGACACCAGCAGCCAGTGCATCCCCTCATCATCTCCCACCAGTGGAGGCTGCTTTTGGATAAATTCTCCCTGCTGCCTGGCTCCAGAAGCTTGTTGCTGTGTGTGCTGTGGCATGTCAAGGTGTTTAGGTCTGGAAGTCTTTGGATTTCACTTCTGCTTCCTGACGTTTTTAGGCCAGTCAAGAGGGATGCAAGTATTAATTATTATCAATTAATTATCAAAGTATTCTTTTGTCTGTTTCTAGGTTATTTCATTTCCTCTGATCTTTATCTTATTACAGATTTTCATTAGATGGAAAGATTGAAAAGTAGTTCTGTCAAAAATGGTTATCAGGTAGTTTACTAGTATGAGAAGTTTGGAAGTTCTTTTTTTGTAAGAGTGTGATAGTTGAGCTTGCAGTAGTTACCAGCATCCCCTTTCTGTCTGGGGACCTAGAAGTAGAAGTGGCCTATAGAAGCTGGTTAGGATCAGCCACTATGTTTGTTCTGGGAGCTGTTTTGCTTCACAGGGTTAAAAAAGCTGTGTAGATGAAGGTTGCTTGTCTTGTGGCAGTACAACACTGAGAAATATAAAAATCATTTCTCCTCAGGAAAAAAAAAGTTCATTGTTGTAGAATGCTGCTGGGCTTGTTACCAGGCTGAGTCAATATCTTTTTATTATTGAGGGGGGTGTTCTGAATTGTATTTATTGTTACTTACATCATTGTTGATGAGCAAAAATAAGCAGCAGTTGAAAGGGAGAATTGAAGTTCTCTCAGATGCTATGGGGGATGGAGAGGGGTGAGTCTGAATAATACTATTTATATTTTATAGTTTAAATTGACATGAATGAGAATTTTTTTCTCTTTGGAGAAAATTGTTAATATTTCTCCTTTGTTTCATGCAAATCAATGATCAAAAATATGTATTATGTTTTGCTATTGTGTTTACATCATTCTTGTTAGAAAATAAGCGTGGTTTTTCTAGTTTTCTCCTTGAGTTTTTGTAGATGTGGGGGTGGCAGTTGCAGACAGTGAATTATTCCTTTTAAGCCCATATTTAAAAACAAAACAATTAGCGAAAAAGAAACACCTGCCTTCAGGATTTGTTAGACGAGTTTGAAATTCCTTTCTTATAAACTGTTTTCAAATACTTGCATTGTTTTCATATAAGTGATCTAACTGAACTAACAGTGGTTTTGTTAATTTGGTGGGTTTTCCTTTGTTTTTTGCTAACTGGGAGCTTGCACCAAAAAAAAAAAAGGTGTGTTTGTGCAAGATGGAAAGCATAGTTGAAGGCATGTCTTTTTTTGTTGTTGTTGTTCAATAAAACTGTAGTATGACATGTCTGCATTAAGATATTTGGACTCTACCAATCCTTCTTGGAAAGTCAGTTATTTTTAAAGTATTTATGAATACCCTGAATTTAGCAGAACAAACCAAGTCCCTTTTATATGTTAAATGAGTATTTGTTTCACCTTAGTGATACTGTTGACTGCCAGGGTGAAGCACAACCCCATAGCCTCCAAATTCATTATCTTATTAATGGCCTATTTATTGCATTTTGTTCTCACTTTGGTAGTTAGAGCCTGGAGGGATTTTGTCCATTTGGAAGTTATTCTTCTTGTTGCCTGTGTAATTAGGACCACCGTCTGACCCCCCCCATGCCAGCTGTTAATCATAGAATCATATCATAGAATCACAAGGTTGGAAATGACCTGTAAGATCATTTCATCCAACTATCTTCTTATTACCATTTAGCAATGGTAATTGCTAAACAAGCACTAAACCATATCTCACAGCTCCTCATCCAGATGCCTCCTGAACACTGCCAGGGATGGCAACTCCACCACCTCCCTGGGCAGGCCATTCCAGTGCCTGACCACGCTCTGACAGGAAAAAGTTTTTCCTCATGTCTAACCTAAACTTCCTGTGGTAGAACTTGAGGCCATTTCCCCGGGTCCTGTTTGTTGCCTGGGAGAAGAGGCCAAACCCCTCCTCATCACAACCTCCCTTCAGGAAGTTGTAGAGTGCAATGAGGTCTCCCCTGAGCCTCCTCTTCTCCAGACTGAACAATCCCAGCTCCCTCAGCTGCTCCTCACAGGACTTGTGCTCCAGACCCCTCATCAGTTTCGTTGCCCTTCTCTGGACACGCTCCAGGGCCTCAATGTCTTTCCTGTAGTGACGGGCCCAAAACTGAGCACAGTACTTGGGGTGTGGCCTCACCAGTGCTGAGTGCAGGGGGACAATCGCCTCCCAGCTCCTGCTGGCCACACTATTTCTAATGCAGGCCAGGATGCCGTTGGCGCTCTTGGCCACCTGGGCACACTGTCAGCTCATGTTCAGCCAAGCATCAACCAACACCCCCAGGTCCCTTTCCTCTTCACAGTCTTCCAGCTACTCATCCCCCAAGTAGCGCTGCATGGGGTTGTTGTGGCCAAGTGCAGCACCCGGCACTTGGCCTTGTTGTACCTCATTCCATTCACCTTATCCCAGCAATCCAGCTTATCTAAATCCCTCTGAAGGGCCTCCCTACCCTCAGGCAGATCAACACCACCTCCCAATTTGGTGTCATCTGCAAATGTACTGAGGGTACACTCAATCCCCTCGTCTAGGTCATCAATAAAGATATTAAACAAGATAGGCCCCAGTAGCAACCCCTGGGGGACACCACTTGAAACAGGTCACCAGCTGGATTTCACTCTGTTAACCACCACCCGTTGGGCACGGCTCTCTAGCCAGTTTCTTACCCAAAGGAGTGTGTACCTGTCCAGGCCATGGGCAGCCAGTTTTTGCAGGAAAATCCTGTGAGAGACGGTGTCAAAGGCTTTGCTGAAGTCTAGGTGGAGTACATCAACAGCCTTTCCCTCGTCTACCAGTCTGGTCACCCAGTCATAGAAGGAGATGAGGTTGGTCAAGCACGACCTGCCTGTCATGAGCCCATGCTGGCTGGGCCTGATCCCCTGGACACCACACACATGCCATGCGATCTCACCCAAGATGATTTGCTCCGTTACTTTCCCTGGTACCGAGGTCAGGCTGACAGGCCTATAGTTCTCTGGATCCTCCTTACAGCCCTTCTTGAGGATGGGAGTCGCATCAGCAAGCCTCCAATCCTCTGGGACCTCTCCAGTTAACCAGGAGTGCTGATAGATGGCCGAGAGCGGCTCAGCAATCACCCCTGCCAGCTCCCTCAGCACCCGAGGGTGTAGGACATCCAGTCCCATGGGCTTGTGACAGTCCAGATGGAGGAGGAGCTTTCTGACTGTCTCCACCTGAATTGCTGGGGGTATATTCTGAGTAGCATAAGTCATTGTTCACATCAGTAATAGTACTTGGCAGGATACCACGGAAACTTGATCTACTGACTGGGTTCAGAGACCTTATTCTCTAATGTGCTTAAATCTATTTGTTTACTGATATACTGTATTTGTATTTTATTTTCACGCTATATTTCTTGTCAGTTTCTCATTCCATTTCACAATAACAGAGAAAGATCTTGCTTAGGATAAGGCCTTAGATACAAGAGCTAGTCTTCCTTCTGTTTGCAGTGATACTTGAGTTCAAGTGACCCTAGTTACTTAAAGGTTTCAAATATATTTATAAACTGAAATAATTCATGAAGGTACTTCTAATAGTGGAGAGCTGAAGCTTTCTGTTTCTGTTAGTGTGCTGGGAATTGCTTTTAATGTCTAAATTGCATGTGTTCAATATCAGAAAAGAAAGGCATGTGTATAGTTCCACCCTTGGGTATTCTTATTCCTCGTGAAATTTCAGTTCTTATTTGGATGCTGACAGAGTTATTTTTGAAGCAGTTTGTAACTTAACAGAATAATCCGCTTAAGTCTGACACTTTTAAAAGTTTTAATGAATTTGTATTCACCTGTGTCTTTTAGTTCCATCTCTTCTACAAGAGATGGATCTTAGTAAAGAACATTTTTGCTGGAAGGCACCAGTGTTATTTTCTTATTTTTACAGTCTTTATGCCTTTTTCATGTAATAGATGCTAGTAAATTATCTGAAAATTATTTTATTCCGGAGGAAGAGACATAATGGCAAGATTAAAGGCTGTACACTTTTTTATAGTATTCAAAACTGTGCTGAAGGATATGTATTGCTCTTCTCCCTTTCTGGAATGTTTTATTTGAGGGATCACCTTGTTGAAGTAGATCCCAAACAGCAGTCATCGTAAGTAATTTGACAGTGGCATGAACTGGTTAATTTTTTTTTTTCAGTTTACATATAGGTTGCTCCAAAAGCAATGCCTGCTTTTATTTCCATGGAGATTACAACAGGTGCAAATAATGCAATAACACTATTTGATAGAGAAAATTTTCAGCTACAAAACACTGTTTTTGAACAGTCGCCATCACTAGCTATGCATTATCACCAGCAGTGAACAAGAGCCTGCATGTTGTGCGTATAAAAAAAAAATCTGCACCAACGGAGTTGACCTGCAAGCGTTGATGAGTGTCAGTGGTGCAGTTTTTTCCACATGGAGGAATTCACTTCCATTCCTTTGCTTCGTATGCACTTCCATGTCAGACACCATTTGATCAGTCTGCCCCTCTGCTTCCATCTGTCACGTGGAAGCAAAATGTAATGGAATATTGGCAGGAAGATTCAGTCTCTACCACCACCACCATCTGTCTTTGACATCATGTGCCAATGTAATAATACAGGTGGCATTACTTTTGAAGCAGTCCTCATAGATTCAAAAATACACAACTCAGGATCTTTCAAAGTACCCTTTTTGGGTACTGGATGAGGGACTGTGAGATGTGGTTTAGTGCTTGTGGTAGCAGTGGTAGTGGGAGGACAGTTGGACTAGATGATCTTGCAGGTCGTTTCCAACCTTATGATTCTATAACAGAGACTTGTCTATACATTTCACGACCAAATCTTCCATAGCTACACTGTACCCTTGGAAATGTTGCTGAGATTTCCTGTAGGAAATGTAATACTTGAAGTCTTTTCTCTCATGTGCCACGGGCGTTTCAACTGTAACACAGTTAATGGCCTGAAAAGCTTGAACACAGGGTCTTCATCTCTGCACCTAATGTGATGGGTAATGCTTTACATTCTGATTATGCCATTATTTTGAAGTTGCAACTTGGTCTATACAGAGATTTATATTTAAAGAGCGGGAACGTATGTCCAGTTCATGCAGGGATTAAGGGTTTTTTTAGTATTATTTTGAAGACTTGTAACTCAAACTGTGATTACTTAAGTCTTTCAGAAGGTTTATCTTCATTAGCTGATAGTGTGTGAACTGTAAAAGCTCATAGTCCAAAAGACAACCAAAACAGGTATTATTTAATAAAGGATCCGTTGTTTATCAGAGGCTCGCTTTTTCTCTTTTTCAGTGAGCTACTACTCATGCCAGAACTAGCACCCTTTGACCTAAAGAGAAAAGAGGCATGTTCAGGCCTGTGTAGCATGGCTGAACATTGATTCCTGTAGGCTACCTTGTCAGGGATAGTTTCTATGAGTGAAATGGCTGCTGTTGTTTGCCTGTTATCTAAAAGAGCTTCCACCTTCAACCTTCCTCTACAATGTAACTCTGAAAGTGGATGTAAGCAGACATTGCCTCAGAGCAAAGGCTTGTGTTGTCTCTACCAGATATAGTTAGGCCTTCATTTAGTGTCTGCTGCCACTAACTACTAACTCCCCTGCCCCCTATTCCCTCATTTAATCTCCAGCATATGTTGCTGAAAAATTAAACAACTGTCTCAGGCAGAGTGTTATCAACCAGTTGAGGGAAGTGCTCCTTCCCCTCTGCTCAGCAGGTGGGGAGGCCACACCTGAAGGTCTGTGTCCTGTTCTGGGTTCCCAGTACAAGAGACCTGGGCATGTTGGAGAGTCCAGCAAGATGATGAAGGCACTGGAGTAGCATTCCTTGAAGAGATGCTGAGAGCTGGGACCCTTCAGTAGCCTTAAGGGAGAACTCTTACCAGCGTTTATAAATACCTGAAGGGGGCATACGGTGAAGACGGAGCCCAGTGGCAGGACAAGATGTTATGGGCATAAACTGGAATACAAGGGGTTTCCTTTCAACACCAGGGAACACTTTTTTGGGAAAGAAAAAGAAAATCTCTGCGAATGACTGTGTGCTGCCTCAGGTTCCCTGGAAAGGTTGTGGTCTCCACTTTGGAGATCTTCAGAAGCTGTCTGAATGTGGCCCTGGGCACACAGCTCTGAGTGTCCCTGCTTGAGCAGGGGCTAGATAACATGGACCCAGAGATCCCTTCTGATCTCAGTTGTTCTGTGAAGAAACTGAAAATTTGGAAATTCCCTTGAATATAGAAGCAGAGAAAAGTGTTACATTTTAGGAGAGTATGGGAAAGATTTCATGCATGCTGTTAATTCCACTTCACAAGATGGAGGGCTCTCATATCAAACCTGGTTTTACCTTTGTACTGAGGTTCCTTACTGCTTGTTCTATCCATTGCTTCTTGAAGTAAGTAGCTGAACTTTGATTGGTTCCTCTTTGCAAGTTAGATGGAGTATTAAAACCATAAGAAATTTGTATTTAAAAAATGTTATCATAGTAATAATAATAATGACTATATTTGGGGGTAATAGCCTATGCTTTTGTATTTTGTCTTTCCCTCCTCTTGAAGTAAAGGGGTTGGAAGCAAAAGAGCAAATTTGCAGATGAAAAATGCTTCAAGTAATAACGATAAAAATAAATATACGTGGAGAATCTTTTACATGCCTAACCCATGTTATTTTGACCTTACAGTTCACTCATTTAGATTTCTGTTGTTGAAATAAACTTCAAATAAATTTTTCTTACTGTTTTACGTGTAGTAGGTAAATCTCTACATGTAAAGATGCATTTTTATGTACTACATATACTTATATACCTTTATATATTAGATTTCATAGAGTTTCTCTACAGAAACTCAGTTTTCTTCTGTTTAGAATAAAAGAGGCTTTGGTTTCTGTTGCCTTCATGTAAGTAAACACATTCATTATTGCTAAATGGAAAACCATATCTTTAGGAAAGATAGTAGTGTTTTCCACCTTCTTCTCAGGCTTTCATTCAGGAAGCAATTATATTTAAGAAATGTCATCATGGACAAGTAATAAAACAGTTGAAAATATTACAGTAATATCAGAATTTAAATACCAAGTGATTCTTGTAAGAACTCCAAATTCTTATGTTCTTGTAGATCTGGTAAAGCCTCTGGCAATTGTGGTTGACTTTAACTTGTTCATCTTCCACAATAAATTATTTAACATGACAAGGTTGAATTGATGAGGGTGAAACAGGCAATCTTGAATATGGTAGACAGTCTCAATAATGTACAATTTTTGGTAATGTGTAGATTATATTAATAGCAGTAACTTGGTTTATTGTCTAGTCAGGAAGAAAATGTTTAATGCATCTACTATGTGCTTGCTCAAGTCATCACACCAAGAAAAAACTTGACTTTTTTTGGACCTTCTGGGCAAGGAATCCAGTACTGAGCTAAACACTTGTTTGTTTTTACTCTTCCTTAGTGTACTCCATTAGGTTGCCTGTGTTTTGTTACCTTCATCTGTATAAAGATGGGACTCTTGGATTGGACTCTTGTTCTAGTCCACATGTTGGCATATTTCAGTTGAGTTGAAACTGGTGAATGTATTTTCTATCTTTTGTAACTCATTTCAATGGAGTGACTAAGACAAAATGTTTTCTTAATCTGAAGTAACTGAGTACTCTGGAAGGTAAGGGTGCTTTTTGAAAACTGACCACATAAAAATGCGTTGTTCTCTAGATTCTGCTATTGTATGTTCTTATTGAGTAGCAGAATCTGACTCAGGTGCTCCTGAAATTCAAGAGAACCATATATTTTGGAAGTACAGTTATTGTGAGAAGATTCTGTAGGTCTGGCTGAATCATAACTTGTGCACAGCACAAGTATTGATAAATATTTCATTCACGTTTTTCATCGTTTTAAATCGGAGTAATTTCCTGTAGTCTAAAGGATAACTATCTTACTGCATGTCATTTTTCAGCATTAACATTAGTGTTTCTTAAGCACATTCTGTGCTAGCTCTGAATTAAGCTAAAGCTTTTATTAATACTAAACATTAAAAATAAATCTTTTTTTTTCTAATAACTGTTAATTGCTAGATAGCACTTCTGAAAAACATGAGCATGGGAGCTCAATCTTTGCAATTATGAATATTTATCTTTCAGGACTTTGATTTTTAATACAGGAGGGAAAAGGGTTATACCTTTGTCCTTTAGCTTTATCCACATGAACTATTCTACCTGTGCTCTTTAAAATAGGTTTTATGAATGCAGAAAAGGTTTTTGGTTGACTATTGCATGTTAGTGAGGGATATCTTGGTAAAGAAGACTCAAAACAGCTGTGGATTGTTGGAAGGTGATTAAAATCTAAGCTGATAAGCATGTTCTTCTAAGAGCTGAGATTTTTACAGAATACTTTTCTTTAAGAACTAATTTCTGTAGTATCTCACAAGTTTTTCACCAGTGGATATGGAGACGACTGTTGCATCCTGTGGCTGTTTGACACGTGTTATTTATCAAGTACAGGGGAAATTGATTAGCTGTGGAGCAGAATTGTGTAGAATTGAATTCAAAACCATTTTCTGTTTTTTCATAATAAAATGATTACTGAAAGAATTCCATCTGAAGACTGTTGAAAGCTGGCTGCAGTTTATGATATAACGGATAAAATCTGCATCCTTGGCCTTCCAACAACCTTTACACCAGCAGATGGTGGGCGTAAAGATGTCATTCATCATTTATTTACAATGGGCTTTATTTATTCTAGTGTCAACAGCTGCCCCAGGGAGCGGGTTATTGAATTCAAATGTGAAGCTCTGGGTTATTTGCTTCCTTTCAAATTTGTCTTCAGAGCTTAGTTGCTAGGAGTCCATTCTGTGCTCTAATAATGATTCATGTATTGTGAAGCCATTCAGTAAATTGGGTTGTCAGGGATTGCCAAAAAAGGTTTAGAGGTCTTGTTCCGTTTTTTTTTCTTTTTTAACTGCATGGTGCTGTAGTTGGTGTCTCCTCCTTATGTGCCTTCTTTTGCCAGTGTTAGAGACTTTGTCCCCAATTGTTCCCTCTCTGATTTCCCCTCCATATATTTCCTTGCCCTCACAAAAGTAGTAAGTTTATGGTTTTCAGCAATGAAGCAAATTTGAGACATGAAATAATGAAACTTTGTCTTCTGCAGGCAGGGCAGGAGTCCTTCCGTTCCATTACAAGGTCATACTACAGAGGGGCAGCAGGGGCTTTACTAGTGTATGACATTACAAGGTGAGGATATGGAAGAAGTTATAACTGTACTAAAATTCTGTGTCTTTGTAGACTTGTACTGTGATATATAGCAATGTTAAAAATGTCTAATTCAGCATTTCTAATTTTTTTTGTAGAAATACTTGCAATCTATGTTTTATAGTGTTTGTTAGGCAATCAAAATCAATGTAAAACCTAGATTCAGTATATATACTTATAATTTTCTCAGTATACTGGTTGAGAAAAAGTATGTATAAACTCTAGGGAAGAATGAATCAAAGTATTTATATAAAATATTTGACCATGAACTTGTGGATTACCTTTACTGAGAAAGGCGTTAAAATATTTCACAAATGCCTTTTTGTATTTTTATTACCACGAACTATAATTTTTCTTTTACTTTGGCAAACTTTTTACTTAGCTGCCATTCTTGAACTAAATGAGTAAAAAATAGCAAAATATCAGAATCTGATTACATAGAGATACCAGGAAACTTCTACCAATGCTGTCTTTATCAAGTTGGGGAATATAGTTCTCAAGATGTGATTTCAGTAGCAGATGTTCAGATGTGACTGACATATTCCTGCAGTTTTGAACAAAGCATCTGTAACTCTTGTCTGCAAAACCACGGTGTGATTTTTAACTAAAAAATTATTACAACTGGATTGTGAAAATATACAGACTTCAAGGCACTATTATACTGTGTGATTCCGTTTTGTGGATTTTGGGTCTCATTGCTGAATTAAGCAACGAGATTCTTAGTTTCCCTTTTGCTCCCTGCTTATTTTTAAATGTCAGAAAACAATCTATTCTTCTCAGTTGACTTCCAACAAATCAATCTTTGATTCATAAGTAGGTGGCTTTATGCTTGTGAAATATTAAATGCACAATCGTGTTATTAAATATTTAGTGTACATTTTCTATAAGATCTGAAACATTGTCATCTTGTACCTATCTTACTTTAAAATACATCACTGCTAAGTTCATTATTAAATTTAAAAATTCAGAGAAAACGAATGTCAATCTTTTCTTTTGCCAGCAGTAGAATAAGTATTACTTTATGAATAAATGACTGCTTGTATTGTTGTCTGAATTCATTTGAGGATGCTATAGACTTCTGAAACTGCAGTCAGCAGACTTTAACTGTGTAAAACATTGCAGATTTTTATAAGAATACTCTTTGTAGTGAATGTTTTCAGTTAATCTTTAGGCAGAGTTCATTAATGCTCCATGTCTGCTAAATTTTTGTTTGCTTGTTTTCATCTCACAAATGGATTACCAGCTTTTATCCTTGAAGTGTATGTACTAATAAATAAGTTGGTTGCTCAGGTACAGAAGCTAAAAGAGGAGAAGAAGATTTGTGTGTATATATATATATATATATTTTTTTTTAATGCTGCCTTTAATTTTCCTTCTCTTCCATGTTCAGGAGGGACACTTTCAATCACTTGACAACTTGGTTAGAAGATGCTCGTCAGCATTCCAATTCCAATATGGTTATAATGCTTATTGGAAATAAAAGGTAAAACTTAACCAATCATAACTATGTAGATGGTGGAAATTTAAAACTTTTCTTGTTACCTTTTTTCTTCCTAAATGATGATGGTACCATGTGTAAGCACCTAGATCTGTCCCTTATAAAGGGAATATGGCTCCTTATTAGGATATTTTAAAATTGTTTGCTTTTCTAGTTAAGAACCACAGCAGAGGAACCTTGCTGTTAGATTCACATGAAAAGCATTATGAAATGCAAAAAAATACATGCCTCAGCAATTACAAGGTGCTTCTGAACTTCAGGCCTGCTTCATGTTCTCTACATTCCAGCTGGGAGTGGGGTCAGAAGCTTTTCAACCATGCCCTAGTGATTCAAAAGAATTAAAAGTTGTTAGTAAATTTGGAAACATTTATCTGCTTGTTTTTTTTCATCAACTACACTGTCCAGAGTTCCAAATTGGTTCCCTATCTTGATCAATGTTGAAGGTTTTCGTAAAAAAAAAATTTACAGAAAACATTAGGTTTATCTGTAATTTTTCTGGTTCTTAATCTATTGGACTGTAACACCATGTCTAGATTTTTACTCAATATTACTGTTTTTTGAACATCAAAAGTATTATCTCAGAATTTAGTGACCTATTAGTTACAGGTTCTTATCTAATGGATTTTAACTTGTCTCGTTGCTTAAGTAGTTCTTGAAGGTAAAGATGCCAGCTGAAGTAATTGTGTGTGCTTGTCACTGAAATGAACAGCTGGATCAAGTATTAGATGCTACCGAGAAACAGCTTTTTAGTAAATATGGTTTAGTTTTGTTAGTTTGGCCTGTTCACCTCTTGTTTTCTTCTTTTTCTTCCCCTTTCTATCCCCTTCTGTTTTCTTCTCTCTGTCCTTCGACCTTCCTCCCCCTCAAAACAAACAAACAAACAAACCAAACATGCTAAGCAGTAAGTAATTATCAAGCTTGCCCACATTTTTATATGTAATCTGGAAAACGACCAGGAAGGTTCTTTTTATTAGTGGAATGTGATAATCAGTCTTCACAAATGGTTTATAAATGAAACTTTGATTAGCCCATGATGCCAATGACCAGCAGTTTTTTATGCGTGTAAAAAGCTGGCAATGAGAGAAAAAGTGTGTACTGTTTACTTACGTAAGGTACTATGAAGGTAGATATTAAGGTGCAGATAATGGTGCAACAAGAAGCAAACGTTCTTTAAGAAGCTTTTTAAAGGGGATTATTTTCAAGCCTCAAAGAGAAGGATGGGAAGAATATTTCCTTTCTGCACTCTACTAACAGCATGTTACGGGAGTTCTTACAGTAGGGCATACTGCTAGAGATAGGAGAACACATATCCTAGCAAAATATTTTTAAAACAACAAACTTTGTTTTTAAGAATCCCAAAAATGCACTTACAATACATTTATTCTGCTGACTTCTAAATTTGAAGGGAGTTGGGAATTCAAGCTGAAGTACAATAGCTGTTTTTTGAAAACATTACAAATGGTGGTATTAAAACATGACAAATGCTATACTTAATCTCCTTTCCAGAACAAAGCATAGCTATAATGATCTAGTAAGACCAAATGCTTCGAATTATTGGAATGGGATGTATGCAGAGAGGAAGACAACTGTGGTTAGTAGAAGCAGTTAAAGCTCCTACATGGATATCTTTAGATACCGGTAATGAGTGGGTTATCACTGCAGTTTTCAATGCAACAGCACTATTTCAAATAAAAATAAATGTTTATTTCTATTCTAGTATGCAGATAGCACTGTAGTGAATCAGGTTTTAAATAAGATATTTTTGAGAGTAGGGTGGTAGTAGCAATGAAGACATTGTTCTTGTTCAAGAATATCATGTTGAACAGCCATCTCAGGCACATAAGAAACACCTTGTTTAGCTTATCTGGAGCCTGGAACTGAGATACCGAAATGCTTACAGACTGTGAGCGTCGGCTTTAATTTTTTGCTTTGAGAAAACAATTATTCTATCCTTATCTTCAAATGCTCTGTATTTAAATGATGTGTTGAATTGTCTTGACTTTAAAATTTATCTGAGCTAGCATGTAGTAAAAACAACAAGAGCTTGCTTTGCTGCAAAGTAGGTGCCACGCTGAGTATGACTTATGTTCAATGTATGTGTCATTAAAAGAATGGTGCCCCAGTGTGTTTCTTACTAACTTTCTAGCTGCAGATAAAATGTATGTATTTGCAAACTGTTTAATTTGATATTGAGTATCTAAGAATGTCTTTATATGTGTAATTTAAAGGCAGTTTTCTTTATACATATAAAATATTATTTATATATCAAGAAATACAGCGTTATTACTGCTCAGGATTTAATATATTTAGAGGGGCGGAAACTCTCAATGACCTTGTTTCTAAAGAAGCTTTAAAAAAGAAGAGTGGAATACTAATGTGTCCACGTGACCTAGAGAGGTGAATTTGGTATTAGTTGTTCAGTCCTATAAGGTATTCTTTGCTATTTTTTTGTAATAGTTAACTTTTTTATAGTTTGCTTGGAAAGCAGGAAACAAAAAATTGTGTTACAGTGGCTTTAAGTTCTGCTGCTTGGTCAAAACTGTAGTGCTAGGGTTGTCAGGAGGGAACGAGTAATTTAGTTCAAAATAACTTAATTTTGTTCTTAGGTTTTGCCCTGTTAAAACGACCTAAATACAGAGTTTTCCCGAGTTTAACAAAAAAAGAAAAAAAGTCTGGAGGGTTTGGTTCTCTTAATGTTTTATAAAAGTCTTTTATCATTTCAGCTGTGCAGTGTGGTTTTGTAGATACTAGAGAAGTGCTAAAGTGATTACCTAAAATGACAATGTCTAAAGTTAACATTCCAAGGAATGGCTAGATAAGTATATTTGTATCCTTTTGTAAGGCATTTCACAGTCTTTGAGATCTGTATCAACTAGAATTAATAACTCGTGTGATATCTGTGCCTATTCTGTGTACTGCAAGTGCAAAGTTTATAGTAATTCTACTTTATATGAAGGCTTGAATATATTTTTGTATGTATGTAAGTTCTGATGGGGCCTGTTCACTTATGTCTCTGAAAAATGTCGTTTACATGGGCAGACCGTGTGGGTAACTTCTTTTTTATTATATCTTAGTGATTTAGAGTCTAGACGAGAAGTCAAGAAAGAAGAAGGTGAAGCATTTGCACGAGAGCATGGGCTCATCTTTATGGAGACATCTGCCAAAACTGCTTCCAATGTAGAGGAGGTAACTTTACTTAACACTGGTATTTTATTAAAACAGTTGTTCTGAGTTGCGTTCTGTAGTTTGTATAGATGCTATTCCTTTAGTGTTTGGATTTATTAACTTGAATTAACTACTTCTTAATTTATAGTATGAGAGACATTGTCTAGATTATATCTGATTGCACAGCACTAATTATATCATTGAGATACTGTTACCTAATGTACTTCTTAAAAATACTCAAACAGTGAAATGGGTACACCTGTCTGTCTCAAAATCTTAAAATTGAAGCTAGAATGGATTTGCTAGTCCAAAGCAAGACAAGCTCTCAGTTTCCTGCACAGATCTAACCTGTTCTTAAAGACCTTTCATATTTCACATACTCTTCAGAGCAAGCTATTGTGATGCTTCGGTGTATCTCCTGCAAAGAAGTTTTCATTTTTTCTCTCCACTATGTAGCAGGAACCTTCTTTACTGCAGTTCACGCGCAGAATTTTTTTTTCTGTCCTTTGAAGGGTTGCTGAAGAGATCATTGTCTTGGTTTCTGTAGTATTTGAATAATGTTAGGTTTTTCATTCTTTTGCTGTTTTAGTATAAACAACTTAAGTCCTGAAGTTTAACATACAATTTGTATTTCTGGATATTGGTGTTTTTATATATTTCAACTTGATTTACTACAAATTTTTCTTGAACATTGATTATGGTTGAAATCAGCCAAAAACTAAAAAACCCACTCCTTCCTTACTCTCTACTTGCCCAATAGGCTGGGAGAGAGAATCGAAGAAAGTGAGGAGAAACTAAGGGCTTGAGTTGAAGAAAACAGTTCAATGAGTGAAAGAAGGGGCATGGAGGAGGAGTGAGATGGTGATGGGAAGACAGTCACTCCCAACTTCCCATAAACAAACTACTCTCTGAGCAAATAGATTGTTGCCCAGGGACCTGTTGAGTCTCTGAGCAACAGCTACTTTTGAAAGACTATCCCTGTTTTTTATTGCTGAGTATTATCGTTATGTGATAGAAAATACACCTTTGGCCAGTTCAGGTCAGCTGTCTGTGTCTCCCCCAGTGTCTTGCTTACTCCAAGCCTAATTGCTGGAGCAGAGGGAAAAAGGGAAGCTTGACATTATGCGTGAAATGTTTAGCAGTAGCTAAAACATTAGTGTCTTATCTCTGTTTTGGTCACAAATCTAAAACATGGCAGCATGCAGGCAGCTGTGAAGGAAATTAACTCCATCCCAGCCAGACCCAATGGACAAATTGCTCCTGATGAGCTGTTGGTGCTATGCATAGCAGAGAGATATCTTCACTTTTAGGCCCTCAATTCCTGCTTCCCAGTTTTCTATCCGTGTTTACAGTAGTATGACATAGTTCTGTTTTTCATGCTACCTAATCTGTTGCTAAGCATATCCAAAGTCATTCTAAATGCAGCATGGTGGACAGCCATCATGGTATATTTTAAGTAGTAAAACCTTCTCATTTGGCAATATTGTACTTTTTAAAGGCTACAAAAAACGTACTGCTTTCATTTACTTCATTCTGTTTTGTTATTATATGATTCTAACATTAGCACCTTTTTCCGTGATTAAAAAAATGCTTTACAGGGGATGCATTGGCCAGTAACACATCTATGATGATCAGGAGGAAGAGGAACATAAAGTTGTTTTTCAAATAAGTTTGAATTGAATCCTCTCTTTGTTATGGTATGAGTGAATGATCGTGCAATTGTACTTGCTTTCTCATTCTGGAAAAGCCTTAAGATACAATTTTTTTCTAGTGCCAGTTAAGTACATTTCTTAAATTATATTCTCAGTCAACACTAAAAGAGGTAGTATGATCTTGAATGATTACGGCTGAAAGAGCAAGATCTTAACCTCTGATTGAATAAAAATGGTGAATGTGAAGAAATAGTAGGCACAGGAAGTGAAAAGTGCCACTTCATGGGTGAAGGAAGAGCCCATTTTATTTTTAGGTCAGTGTGCTTATTCTAAACTGTTCAATATCAAAAAAATAGAGGGGAACAAGGGAGTAAATAGTGTGAAATGGGCAACATTAGAGGAAAGAAAAAGAGGTATTCAGAACTGAGTCAGGCATAGCTTCTACTATGTGACTTCTGGACTAGAAAGAAATGATAATGTGACTAGCTGAGGATATAGAAGCTAAACAGAAGGAAAACTTGAGATAAATCAGCTGAACTTACCTGCCTGAAATTTTAAGCAGAAAAAACCTGTGGCCATGTGTCCATAAATCTGTGCAGGATAATCATAGAATCACAGAATCACCAAGGTTGGAAAAGACCTTTGAAGATCACCCAGTCCAACCATCCACCTGTCACCAATAGTTCTCACTAAACCATGTCACTCAACACAACGTCCAAACGTTCCTTGAACACCTTCAGGGTTGGCGACTCCACCACCTCCCTGGGCAGCCCATTCCAGTGCCTGACCACTCTTTCAGAGAAGTAGTATTTCCTAACGTCCAGCCTAAATCTCCCCTGGCACAGCTTGAAGCCATTCCCTCTAGTTTTATCACCAGTTACATGAGAAAAGAGGCTGACCCCCAGCTCACTACAACCTCCCTTCAGGTAGTTATAGAGAGCAATAAAGTCTCCCCTGAGCCTCCTCTTCTCTAGACTGAACAATCCCAGCTCTTTCAGCTGCTCCTCATAAGGCTGACCCCTCACCTGCTTTATTGCCCTTCTTTGAACATGCTCCAATAATATAATCATAATGGTAGTGTCTGACTGTATCTTTAAATGAACAAACCTGCTTCTGTCTTTGTGGGTTTGTCTTTGTTTTTTGTTTTGTTTTTTTTTTTTTTCTTTGCTAATCCTTGTTTCTATCACTGTGTAGTGTCATAGTCAGTGTCTAGCCACAGCAACAGTACCATGTCCTTGTTTGGTGCTTGCATCTTAAGGCAATTTTAAAATGTTCATTGTCTTCTGATAGGTTGTAGATGCCACTTCTTGGAGGTGTTAAAGGCCAGGCTGGAGAGGGCTTTGAGCATCCTGGTCTAGTGGGAGGTGTCCCTGCCTATAGCAGGGAGTTGGAACTAGATGATCTTAAAGGTCTCTTCCAACCCAAACCATTCTATGATTCTTCAGAATTATTATCCATTAACCTGCATCTCAGATGTGAATGTTTAGCAGTGGAGAATATGAATAATATCCTGTTAGCTATTCATCTAGTGCAGGGCTGTTTTAGGAGGCTGATACCCTGTTTGCATAATAGACTATTAAGTGGAAAGTAGACAGGCTTTTCCTTCATAGCTTCTCTGGAGGTTTTTAAGAAATCAGCATGGCCACAGAGTTAAATCATTATGTTGCATATGGAGTGTGATGGGGTGGAAGTTTCTGAATCATTAGGAAGATAAAAGGGTTGGAGGGAAGTTGTTATTGGACTGTCTGTTGTTTGACTGCTGCCAGAAGACTGGTTATGGTAGCCTCTTCAGCTACACTGTATTTGTGGGAAGTTTTTTTGGTTTTGTGCACTTCTTAGTGTCTCCCTATAGCCATCAAGATAGATGAAGAGCTATCAACATAGCATAATTTTTTGGGGGTGCTCTTTTTCATCAGTGTTTTCTGAGCTGTCTATGTTGGGCATTTCTTTCTTTACAATTTTGTTGAAATAATTTTTTTAATGTTTTGAAGGTATTTTGTAATATACGCTCTGAACATGCCTGTTGGCTTTCTTAGTCCAGGATACATGCTGATGTCTGATGTGAAACACTGAACTTTTTTCTTTTATGTTGAAAATAATCTAGTGTTAACTTTTAGATTTAGTTACTGCATCTGTTATTCTTCTCCTCTATCCTATTCACAACTCACAGATATTGTGTGTGTTTTCTTATAGTGTGCTCTGAGGTACCATTTGCAGAACTCTCAATGTCTTATTTACTTTTCTCCTAAGAAAACATTGTGATACCATTGTGATATGAGTAAGCTTTTCACTAGTATATGCACAATTCTAAGCTTTAGACCTCAGACGTGTCTGTACTTGTTTTAATTAAAACATCAGTTATTTTCCTACCTTACATTAAACTAGACAATTTTATTAAGACCTTTTCTGTCTTGTTAGCAAAAGATAGTAAAGCCTGTGTTGCATTTTTCAGTAGCATTTCAACAGCAATATACATCTGTTAGTTTTGGTTTTACCTGAAAGCTGCAGTTCAGAGCTTGCTGAATGGTTTCCACTTGGGCATTGTCTAACACTGGTACAGATAGAATAGAATCATCTGCATGAACTCAGGGTAACTGTCCAATGATACTAGCACTGGCTAGTTATCTTTTCATCCCTGAAATATCATTTATTTAAATCCATTTACTACATTCATAGCTGTATTTGGAAAGCTGGAATAACTTTGTGCTGCCTTCTTGCATTCTGTACTGCTAGTTCAATAATTATTAACGCAATCAAGCTTAAGCAGAAGAGTTTTCTGGATACTGAACAAGCCAGCACCAGGCACCATTGCTGTTCAGGAGCTGATCTCATTTACGTTAAACTTGCCTATCGCTGACTCCTGGTGTGAGAATTGGTTTCAGTAAGTTGTTTCCCCTGTCAATGGGATTATGTAGCCTGTTGCCAAGCTTTCATCTTTGACTATTGTATTTGTTGGTCCAACTTGTCTGCACATGAATAGAATGCATTAATGTATTAATTTTTTATGATTAAAACTGCATGGACTAACCATGTCAACTCAACAATTGAGCACATTGGCTATGTACAGCTGGATGGTCTTTGGACAATTTTATTCCAATTTTGTAACTTAATTTACTCTTCAGACAGTTTCTTTCATACTTTTGCTTAAATGGAAAATGAATATTCAAACCCCCTGTATTTTCAACAGGGGTACTGCTCAGTCACAGATAAGGGAAGAAAGAAAGCCTTTGTAATAGTCTACAGACTAAAAATGAAAATCCCACAGAAAGATGGATGATTATTATCAGCTTCCAAATTAGAACTGATATTTCTTAGAACTACGTTTTTCCTCTCTTTAAATATAGCTGCTGGTACACACCAGCTCTTTGACCTGGTGATCTAGTTAGCAGAGATTTAGTTAATAAAATTTGAAAGTTGAGATGTTAGTAGCTTTAATAGAAAAGCAGCACATAAGATGTAATCTGGCTAGAACCTGCAAAACAGTGATTTCTTGATTGTGAAAGATTTAGGTTTTACTTAAGTTGTATCAAAACCAGTATTTCTTGAGTTCCTTGAAGCCCAAGTTCTGTGACACTTCAGCTATGAGAAGCTGGTTAGGACAGCATCCAACTCTTCTGTAAGTAATAGTGGATCTTCCGCAGTTCTTAGGACTTTGGGACGTAGTGAGGCATCATCAGAATCAAAACTCTCAGCTGAGGTTTCCAGGTTTTATAGAAGAGCATGAAATGTATTATATGGCTTATAATAGTGAGGGAGCCATAGGGTTGGTTTGCTTTTTTTTTTTGACAGATTGATCCTTAGTTCTGGGGTTTTAGCTTGTGGGTTTTTTTCTTCAGATGCTCCATCCTTTGTTCAACAGCAACTGCAACACATCTTGAGGCATTTCAAGATGTAGTTGATGTGCTTCTTTCTAGTAAGTTTGCTAGAGATTGGATAGGCAAATTTCTCTTTTGGGTCTGTGCACCTTTACTTTAAGTATAAAGCTACAGATGTGCTAGGACACTTGTGTGGTGTGGCTTCACTATATACTTCCCTTCTGCTTGCTTACTAACTCCTCTGTAACCATTTCAGTGTCTCAGGCTATTTTCTGAAGATCAGAAGCATTGTCTTCGTGTGTAAAACACAGCTTTGGGATCATATTCTATAAAGCGTCCATCTAGTGCTACTTACACTCTGGGATATAGAATGCCCTACTGAATAAATCCTTTTGTGATCCATATTGTTACACCTTCCAAATGTGTCCTTCAGTACTAGGGTAACGATCTATATTGTATCTTACTGCTGAAGGAAGGAAATTGGGAAAGAGGAATTCTAGCTGTTGACTGACCAAAGAGGTGAAGGGCATGCTTTAAAATATGTGAAATGTGTAGCAGCTCAGTGTTCTTGATTTTTTTTTAATTTTTTTTTAAATGTCTTCTTAGAATTAGTAATGAACTCCCCATCTGCAGTACTGTGTCCAGGTCTGGAGCCACCAGTACAAGAAAGACAGGGAGCTGTTGGAGAGGGTCCAGAGGGGAGCCATGAAGATGATCAGGGGACTGGAGCACCTCCCCTGTGAAGACAGGCTGAGGGAGCTGGGCTTGTTCAGCCTGGAGAAAAGAAGGCTGCAGGCTGACCTCACTGCAGCCTTTCAGTACCTAAAGGGAGCCTATAAACAGGAGGGGAATCAAATCTTTGAAAGGGTAGATAACTGCAGGACAAGGGGAAATGGTTTTAAGTTGAAAGAGGGAAGATTTAGGTTGGATGTCAGGGGGAAGTTCTTTACAATGGGAGTGGTGAGGTGCTGGCACAGGCTGCCCAGAGAGGTTGTGGATGCCCCGTCCCTGGTGGTGTTCAAGGCCAGACTGGATGGGGCCCTGGGCAGCCTGGTCTAGTATTAAATGAGGAGGTTGGTGGCCCTGCATGTGGCAGGAAGGTTGGAGATTCATGATCCTTGAGGTCCCTTCCAACTCTGGACATTCTGTGATTCTGATTTCAAACTGATTTGTTTTTAAAAGTGCTAAATTAACTTTAATATAGCCACCAGAGGGCAGCATATTACATGAACTGAAAATGCAGAACCCAGTATATATTTATTTTAAGCAAAGCACTTACAAATATGAGTTTTGAAAAGTATCAGTTATTCAGTTATTTACAAGGTTGTTATGTGTGCAGCCTGCAGCTAAGTCATCAAATACTCATCATGGAAATAGATTTCTGAGAAAGACTGTGACATTGCACTTTGCAGATGGTGGAAAATACATCTATTTAAGACATTATTTGCACATCTTGCCACATCTGCCAAGTGAAAACTACATCTAGCAGTTTCATAACATGCATTCTGGTGCCTTTATCTTACTGTTATTCTTAGTGTATCTTAGATGTGATAAAAAGGAGCAAGAATTCCCTTTGCTTTCAGCACTATTTTGTGTGTTTGTTTCAGTTTTTACCACTAATACATTTGTTCTTCCTGGTTTTGTCTCAAGGGTAACAAACCTTCATTACTTGTTTACTCTGTCTGATAAATTGGATGTTAAATTTGATTTAATTTTATAGTTGGTGTTTTTTAGGAGTAATTTATTTCGAATTCTGTATCTGAGCTGTTGTATGGTTATTCTTTGGGGGTTTGTTTGTTTTCTAAGAAAGGTATTTTGAGACTTCTTCATTTCCATTATCAGTATGATGTAGGAAATTCTTTATGCAAGTATCTGAAGTGATAATATACTCATGTAGTGCAACTTAAAACCATTCTTCATTTGCTTTGCACTAGGTGCAGGTGACACAGCAGGCTGATCACATCTTACAAGACTCTTTTCCCCACTTGCACATTAATATAATTTTCATCAGCATAGTTTGACTTTTGCCAGTATTTCAGAACCCAGTTATAAGTGAACACAATAGAAGTGTTGTACTGAAAGAAATCACAAAACAAATTCCTCAGAACTTTTTTGAAAATATAGAACAGGTAGTCAAGCTTAAAATCATCGGTAGCATTTGTGATTTAGGAAGAGTAAAACCAAGTGTTAAACACTACATGTAGGTATATTCCACAAGTTACATTGTTTTCTTTAAATTTCCTCAAAAGTAGCCTGGAATTTGTGTATTTGGAAGTCTTTCATACTCTGTTTGGAGAACTCAACTCTACTTTCATGAGCCCTGTAAGCGTAGTGTAGGAGCTTGCCGTCTTTTCAAGTGACAGCATACAAAGGCAGAATGAATCTACTACCACTTGTCCTAAGGTGGTGGGAATAAGCCTGGATGGACCTGAGCTCATCTGAGGTAAATGGGCTTGAGTGTCTTTGTACTGTGCTTTAGTGCCAGCGGTGTTACCAGGATGTGCAGTAGGCTTGATTGGCAGCCAGTCTGGGTCCATGCGAGCTTACTGGTTGAAGTCTTGTGTTGTGTAGAAGTGGTTCAACTGCACCTGGATCCAAGTTGGCATATGCCGTGCTACAGCTGTGCTCCTGCAGTTCCCTGCACATAGTGTAATAAATCCAAACTCTGTTTGAGGGGAAACTGCTCTGTCTTTTTGTGTCTGTAACTCAGTTAATCTGCAAACAGGATAAACTCTCCATAAATAATGGAGAGTTTACAGTATACTGTATGTTCCAGATAAGAGTTGGGACATGCAATATGAAAACAGATTTTTAGAAGAAGCCAATTAGACAGAGTTCACCTTCTTGTCCTTGCTAATTGGGACACTAGCATACAGTGCCAGTATCTGATAGAATATTCTTAAAGTGATTAGAGTCTTTTATTAGCAGGGTTGTCAGGTGGTTATTTCAAGTCCACTTTTACTTTGAAGCCTAAGCTTCCTTAAAATACATGGATGCAAAAAAACAAATGAATGTCTCAAGGGATGCTAGTCTTTTCATGACTGATTAGTAATTTTTCAGAATCCATGCTAACAGGAAAAAAAAAAAAAGTAGATTTATTAGTTGCTTTAGTCTTGTGAAACCATTGTTTTCAAATAGGAATTGTTTATACATGGCCCAGTACAGCTTGGCATTTTGCAATGCAGGTACTGCTACGTGCTGTTTTAACACTAATATTTGGCACTGTGAATTACAGTCAGAAATTTGGTAATCAGGTGATATCTTTTCCAGATGATTGAAATGATAGAACTGAGGTAAACAGAATATTTGGATGTTTTTATTTTCCTTCAGACCAAGACTTTCTCAGGAAATGCATTTAAATGTTAAAATACACCATCTGTACTGGATTTTGTATGCTTTTTTTTTTTTCTTTGTGCAGTCCTTGTGTAATAACTGTGTTGAATGCGGGGTGACCTGGGTGGCCCAAGTGTCACACTGCCTTTCCCCATGGGCTTTATCATTTATGTGAAGAGAGGTGCGTTGTTGCGGTGATGCGTTCTTGAATCCAGCACCCAGAAGATACCTTGTTTTCTGTTGCTAGTTTGGAATTTGTAATCTGATAAATTTCTAGGTGGAGGGTCTAAAGCAATTTTTATAGATGTCATTTAATTCTTGTGAAATAAATTCCAAGAGCCTAAGTATACTTAGCCAGCACTAGTTCTGTAATTGTTAGATGTGCCAGTTGTTAAGTGCTTGTTTACATGAAGTTATCATAACATGTTTTTAAGACTCCAAGTTCTGCTTAATGCCCTTTTTAATCGGCAGTGAGCAAGCATCCTCAGATCCCAGCTGTGAGTTTCCAAAGTTCTTGGCATATGCCTTTCAACAGGCTCGTGTATGAGGCTGTTACAATAATTAGTGTGTTATCAGAAGCCAAGATAAGGTTGAATTTTTTCTGTCACGTTGAAAACTTCAGTTTCTGAGAAATTTGAATCAATTCATAGTTGGCTGGAAGCCAATTTTTCTCCTCAACTCTAACGTGTGTTTGAAAAACGAACTCACTTCCTAAGTGCCTTGTGAATCTGCAATGATTAATTCTTCTCATTATTTTGCTGCAAATTCTCATGACCCTCTGTGATGATTCGATCACCCACTTAGAGTTTATGCATATTCATATCTTTCTGCTCCTGCCGCAGTCGTTCAAGTCTCCTTCACTGGCTGTGGTGTGTGCTTGGTGCAGTAATTGAGCTGCAGTAGATTGATTACTCTGGGGAGCTGTAAGGCCTTTAAAGGTGAAAACATATCAGTCCTGTTAATTAGGAAACAAAGCTCTGGTGGCAAGTTCAGCAGTCAAATGCTTCCAGTGTAGAAATGAGGAAAGGTATGATTTGTTCCTCTCCATGAACCCTGTTTACTTTTTTATATTTGAATTAGATCTGTATTTGCTGTAACAGGCCTGTGCAGAAGATAGCATACCTTGTGTGTTTTTGTGGTGATGGTATTTTAAAATAAAAATAACTGTATATTTGATATTGCTTGCCAATACTGGCTGCTGTTAATCACCTCTTAAATTATACATTGTCTTAGGCATTATTTGACCTATAAAGTTAAATGTGGGATGAAAAACAGAATCGTTGATCTTAAACTATAACCGAAACCATCTATATCATTCATTCTTTCAGACCCAGTATCAAAGTCTTTTCTCTGAATTAACATAATACATTTTCAGAAATCATAATAAAATTAAATAAAAGTCTTTACTTTCTATTGTTAAGATGTCTATTGCCCACACACAAGATTAATTAAAGAGAATATGTTCTTAAAATTAGGTGAATATTAAATGATAGCATAAGGTTTCATCCAGCAGACAGCATCCTTACATCATCATTGTAAGTACCGTGTGGTTTTATGTTGCTAAGCACTCTAATCTAGAGTGGCCTATTACAAAGATATTAAGGGTTGGGGAAACCATCTGCCACACAATCTATCCATAAGGGTCAGAAATAAATAATTTAAAAGTAATTTGTATATCTTTTTTTTTCTCCCTGTAATTACTGGACAACAGATTGTAGAATACAGTTGTTATGAACAGGCTACTGTTTTTGTAAATAGCATGTGATCTGTTGCTACTTCAGGGTAGGTTACAGGATGCTGTTGGTATACCTGTTCTCAGGTCAGAAGGAAAGGTCTTGCTGAATAAACTATACATGAGATGGACTGCAGTTAGCATATCTTAAGCCAGGATATCACATTCACTAGTCTATTTTTTTTTCTTTCTTTTGTAGGCATTTATTAACACTGCAAAGGAGATTTATGAGAAAATCCAGGAAGGAGTTTTTGACATAAATAATGAGGTAACTTTTAAGTACTCTAAATGTGTGACTTTTCTTTTTTTAAGGTATAAAATTCACCTTCCTTAGAATGCCAGACAGTAAAATACTTGTCTATTCCATTTGGATATAGAATTGTCTGCTATTGTGATAAAAATGGATTAAAATAAGTGACCCTATCCATCCATGAAGCATCACAAAATAATATAAATCCCCAAAAGAGAAGAAAATCCACTTTCATCCACTTCTCCATATGGTGTCATCTGTTTTCAAAGATAATTTTCCACTATGTAAATGGAGGACCATGTTGATACGCCAGATGCACTCCATGAGCTGTCCAGTGTAGGGGAGGGATTGCTTTGAGAGTTACATAAAAGACTTTTGAAATGTTCCTGGTTTAGGTGGCTGGATTCTGTAGGGAATAAAAGATTAGCCATTTTGTCTATGCACATTACTGAAATTACAGATTATCAGGGCTGGTCTCTTTGGCTTGCTTTTGTGGGGGCTGTGGCACAGAGCAGGGAATGCTTCTGTAATGCAAGAGCCAGGAAAGTCCTATAATCTCTCTTAAATGTTGAAATGATAGTGCTGTTGAAAACGTTGAGCGGCCACAAGATAGGCTCGTGCCTTTAGAAAAAGCAAGCTGAAATTCAGAGTTAGAGGAAATAAATATCTGTTAGGATCATACAAATAGGTAGAATTTGCATGAAAAGTAACACCACATAGAGCAGTTCAGCTTTGGCAGTGCTATGTGATCACTCATCTCTAGTGCACAAGTTTTTTACCCCATGTCTCTAAATGCTAAGATGCTTAGTAAAAGCGTGTGTGGAAATCTGTAATGCTTCTCTGTCCTGTGCATTCTCTGAGCGGGACTGTCAGTCTCACACTTCTCTCTAGCCTGGTGGTCCTTGCAGAGGTGTTCAAAGAGCAGTGAAGGAACTGACAGGACTCAAACTCACCTCTTTCTGTTCAGTATAGAGCTCAACATAAGACAACTTTGATCAATTAAAATATTGCTCTTCTGATTTTTATAGAAGTGATGAGAAACTTCAGTAGTATGAAATATTTGCATTGAGAAACTTGTAGCTAAGTAAGACTTCAGCAGTAATCATTCAGACTAATTCTGACTGAAAAATGTGGGTGTGCAGATATGGTGTTTTGGCAAAACACCCCTTAAGTTCATTTTAGTGACAAAAAAGTTAAAATTGTCTTTAACATTTTGTAAGGAAAATACACGCAGTACAATATAAATTGGACAGTAATCGGTGTCTGAAAAAGCATGCTCATTCTATCTGTCGAGTTTCATATAGTAGCTGATTGCTTTACTGTGCCTTATGGAGCTTTGATTGCAATATGCTGTCAAGAGCCAACAGTCCGTGCTATTTCTTTGGCTTTATGCCAGGTCTGGCTCCTTGATTCCTCAAGAAGTTGCTACCAGCCCAGAGGGGGCAAAACCAATGAGCCATAGGGCATGCTTTTTATTAAAGAGGAGTCAAAGAGCGAAAAGAAACCACATCAGCTGCTGTCAATACTGAGCTAGTGCCAGAAACCCCAAGGCTACTACTGTTGCAGAACAACTGCCAAGCACTATAAATCTGAGATTTACTGTGACGCAAAGTTTCCTTAAGAGCTTAATTTCTGAAGCTACTGTATTACTTTGCTCAAAGTGTTGTATTTTTAGGTAAAATCCACTTGAGGGAGTGAGGGTTAAGATATAAGTGTGATTTTGATGAATGAAAGAGCTACGCTGTGTGTGGGTTCTTGGCAAGTAGCCACGTCTTTCGGGATCATAGAAATTATTGATGACACAGAACACTCGTATGCCCTTAGCCCGTACAGCTGATTCAACACAGAAGGAAATGCTGTCTAGAGAGGAGAAGTTTTATACTGAACTATTAAACTAGTGGAGGTTTCGGTGAGAGGGGGGAGGTTACATGTTCCTGGCAAATGCTAGATATTTTTAAAGCGTTACGCCATGCAGTATTCACATGTGATTCTTACTGTGTTTTCATGCTAGGTGCTTAAAGTACAAAGTGTAATAGAGTTATAAAATTTAAACAAGGAGGAAAGAAGCTTCCTTTTAAATTATATTTAATTGTTGCTAAGCAAAAAAAACATTGCTGTATTTATTGTGTGTACTAGAAAAACTTTTCAGGTACATTTAATGTTGTGCATTAATTATACTGTGTATTAAACTTCATTTCAGGCAAATGGCATAAAAATTGGCCCTCAACATGCTGCTACTAATGCAACACTTGCAGGCAATCAGGGAGGACAACAAGCTGGTGGAGGCTGCTGTTGAGCCCATTTTTACTTTCTAGCTGCCTAGATGGGGCCTACTAACTTGTTTGTTCACCCTTCCCTCCCTCCCCCCACCCTGCTCGCCTCCACTGCAATTCAACTGAGACATGAAACTTGTAAGTTGGTTTCCTGTTGCAGAAGAAGACTTTATCCTTCAAACTCTTGTATAACTTTGAATAAATGGTTAATGTTCACTTAAAGACAGATTTTGGAGATTGTATTCATATCTATTTACATTTAATTTCTAGGTCAATTGATGTGATTATTTTTGTTAAATGTTGTCTTGTGCCCTTGACTACGAACTGAATTGTATTAAACACTACGAAGTCATCTGAGTATTTTAATCAATTTGTGTAGTTAGGTTTCCCAGTTCCTGCGGTTACCTAATGTTTAATATTGTAGAGCTGTCCTCAAGTTTTTTGTCGATTTTCAAGGCTATAAAGAGAAGCAGAAGGACTCTTTTAATTCTGTATTTATCACTTTCTGTATATATAGTTTAATAACCTGCTTGGGTGTACTTGCCAAGCTAGAATTCTTTAATGCATTTGCATAAATTCTATACTACTTAGAGCTTGAAAACTACAGAAGCATTAATAGAAATTGCTTGGACGCTAAATTTTAAGCCTTTTTGACATTGTTAGCATGTTCATCCTCCCCTGTCATTATCCTGAAGTCCAAGAAAAATGCTTAATGTATATTACTAGAGGCTACATACGTGCTATCTATTTTAATGCCAAATGTTTGCTGTTTGTCCACAATTTCCACAGCACCTCTTCAGAAATGGATTAGCTGTTTGCCTTAACGAATACTATAGGTAAAAACAGAGTGTGAATGAAAAGTAGAGGAGGAGTTGATCAACCGAAAATGGCACATTATAAAAAGGTTAATCTTTTCTTAATGCTTTCTCTTGTTTACCACTTGATTTCTAGGTATATTTTTCATGCAAGGACAGTTTTTTCAACCTAAATGTACAGTGGTTGTGTAAAGTTTTCTTTTAGTGACAACTTGTAATCCTAAGTATATGGTAAGCATCTTGTCTATTGTGAAGAGGGTGTGAAAATAAAATCTGCCGGTTTGGAAATCTTGATGAAAATCAAATCTGGAAATGCTTTGGCACTTATTATGGAGGGGAGGAGCAGGAGGGGTGTTTTGCCTCAAATGAAAGGGTTGCAACAGTACAAAACAAAATCCTGTGTTTGTTTCTTTGTTGAAGTACAGAATATTCATGTCACCTTTCCTACAAATGATGGAGCAAGTTTCCACCTCATCCTGTTTATATAAATTGCAGATTTAAAGGGTGACAGTAATGGTAGGCCATGCTTCATGTATCTAAAGGAAAATAAAATGACCGCAGAACTTTTGTCTTACTGGACCAATACTGACTGCACCACAACAGTGGGGGACATGGATCCTCACATCATCTGTTCCAATTGTGAAAACTGAAACATCAAAATGAATAAATTTGAGTATGATAGGTGTAACACAGCAGTGGTTCTGAGATTAAATAAAGTTTAAACAATGTGTGGAACCTTTTGTTTGTATATTGGGGGGAAGGGGCAACCACTAAGTATTTGTTAGTTACACAAGTATTTCTTGCACTTACAGTTGTGTTCACTCTCTGCACCATCAGCTGTTTATTATGGATTTGGATTCATAAAACATGAACACTGCTTCAGTTAAGTTTGAAAGCTACTGCATGAGAGTAAGGCCATAGGGCTGAGTAAGTCCTCCCAAGGAGAAATGGACAAACGAGAATACATGCTGGAATGACCTGCTTGAGGATTTGGGGAACTGGCAGCACTTCAGATCTCAGTTGCCTGAGATAACTTGGGAGAACAGTATTCTCTTCCGTAGCAGCCTCAACTGTGTGACAAAAGCAAAGTAGGGGAATTAGTACTATAATCAAGAACAAAAATGCATGCTGCTTCTAAGTGATGATGACTCAAGGCTGGGATACTAGGCCAAAGCTTCTTCCACCTACTCATTAAGGAATGTATAGAAGACATAGAACTGACCAGGAATCTAGCTCTGATTTTTTTTTGGTGGGGGATGAGTGAGTGCGGGGAATGTAACTTATTACAGCTGCGTGTATATATTGATTTTGATCCTCTCTTACATGCTAGTTTTATTCTGTGCATTATGTTAGGGGTCTGGTACTTTCAAAGAGGACTTGGGACAAAACTAAAGGTTCCTTGTGCTGGCTGGCTTTTTGTCAACGGCCTTGTGCACACAACCCTTCTGTTTCCTATCAGATATTTGTATATTTCTGTGGGGTTTGAGAAGCCATTGATCGTGTTTCATCATACAATCATAAAGTTGTTCAGGTTGGAAAAGACCTTAAAGATCATTGAGCCCAGCCACAACCTAACTGTACTACCATCTAACAACCCTCCGCTAAATCACGTCCCTGAGCACCACATCCAAACGGTTTTTAAACCCATCCGTGGATGGTGACTCAACCACCTCCCTGGGGAGCCCATTCCAGTGCTTCACAACCCTTTCTGTAAAGAAGTTTTTCCTGATATCCAACCTAAACTTACCCTGGTGCGCCTTAAAGCTATTGAGCAAGATGTAGTTGTACAGCACATGCTTTACAAAGTCATTGCTGCAGGTTTCAATTTTGCTTGTAGATGAGTGACTGATAACTAGCTTTCATGTGGCATGCCAGTTCTTTTATTGATTGCATTTTCATAACCAAGAAATGAAATATTTCATTGCTCTCCAGCAACTTATACAGCTGTAACGTGCGACCACTATCAACACTGAAAAATCATAGCAAGGTGCAGTTTCCCTGTAGTCACAATTTACCGTATGATATAAACTGTAGTTAACATAGGAGTAAATTTGGAGTGACACATCCTGTAAGCATAACGTAAGACTCATCTCTCCTATTTCCACTTAAAATCAGAATCTCTGGGAGTTTTGGCGGTTGTTTAAGAGTGATTCAACTCCCCTTCAGTCTTCTACCTCTGTGTTTCTGTCGATTCCAATCATTCTGATTTATTGCACAAAATCAGACTCAGTACTGACTTTAGGTAAATGACTGCCAAAATGCCACTAAGTTAAAATAATGAGAGGCTGTCCAAAGGCCCCAGCCAGCAGTGCACCAGCAACGTCTCCCTTCAGTTACGTTATGCTCTTCATAATGTTTGGTTCATTGTTGTGCAGTTGGAGAGCGTTCAACTGCAATACTTTTATTTTGGGGGGGGGGGTGTTCAGAGAGCTGCAGTTTAAGTTAAAGGGTATATGTTTAATTGGGGAGAATTGTTTCTGCCTCAGGAGTCTGTATTATAGAGCTAAGCCTGTTCTTGGGTTGAGAGGAGAGTGAGACAAACTCTTACCAGGCTTTAAGCTACAGTTAAACTAATTTTGAGTGAGAAAGATGTGTATTAAAAATAAATTCATGTTTTGGCATTAGAGGACTTAAAAATAATTCTGAATGACAGCACCCCAACATCACTTGCCACTATTGTTACCAATAGGATGTTGCTTTTGCAGCTGCTGATTGTCCTACAGCTTTCTTGCTTTTTTCTCCTCAGCCAAGTTTCTCTCGTGCTTTTGTCTTATCTGTTCTGTCTTATCTCTGGATACTCTTTCATCCATATTGGAATCTAGTTAGTAAAGTGCTGCTCTCCACATTTACTGTTCCGCATCCTTTACACTTACATCTAAGGGAGTTTGCCCAAAATGGGGAATCTTTTTGAGGGGAAGGGATATGCTCAATTGCTGCATGACTTGAAATCATGAGGAAAGTATTGCATAAGCTCTCCTACACATTGCGCATGTTCCGTGTGTACTGTTTTTTGTGGGAAGGGGAGTAATTTGCCTATTCCTTTTCTACTACTGAGTGAAAGGAGATAAGGGAGAAAGAGGAAGACTAACGGGTTTTATTTGGAGATCTTAATAAATTTGCTTGCTGATGCCATGCTTATGATTTGTATATTCTTAATGCTCTTTTCCCTTGAGTATGCTGCTCTTTTTCTGCCATATTAGTGCAGTGTGACTTTAACAGCATACAGCGGTGATTTATTTTAATATGGTACTGAAATCTCCATTTGTAAATAATCCAGTCTGCTGCTGTGTAAGTAGCTGATGAAATGTCTTTACTGGGTCTGCTGCCTATGAAAGAAACCACAACATTAGGCAATAAAAAGTACTAACAGAATGTTACAAAACCAAGACCATGACAAAAAAGCAGCATGTTTTGGATCTATCATTTTTATTCTTGGGACAGATTTTATTATTTTTGGAACTATTACAAGACCTATGTTAAATATTGTGGATGACAAGAGGAAACAGACTCTTGGCAAACATGGAAAACCAATTACAGCGTATTACCGTATTCCCCTTCCAATAAAGGAGGGGCTAAACCAAAAGTTTATTCTTTGCTTAGCAGCTGGAGAAGAAAAGTGCTCTGGCATTAGGGGTGGTTTGAGGAAAGAGACTGTTACTGCAGCACTCACTGCAGGCAATCCCTGCTGCAGAAGGCAGTTTTATCCCAGTCTAAAGAAGGATGCTGTTGTCACAAGAGCTCTGATTAAAGAAATTGCTGTTTATACTGTCAGGTATACTGCTCGCTTATGGATATAACAACAATGATCCACGTTTGGATGCAGTCTGCAGTACTGCAAATCTTGTCATTGTGCTGTTTCTGAAAACTTGTTTTGACAGATCAGCTGGAACGTGTACCTGATGCTCAAATTTAACTGCTGCATCACAGGGCTCTGTGTGACGCAGAAGTGTAAGGGCTGGTGAAAACCAACCCTAAAGTTTACACAGAGGTCAGGGTGCAACAAAGCATGTGCATCCATTCAGATTGCTGTCCCAAGTAGCAGCTCTCGTAAAACTGACCACAGCAGCGTGAATGTAAAAGAAGCAGGGCAGCAACATGCATTTGTGCTGGTCCTCAGAGCATAAATATGATTTAAAGGTTTCTTCTTTAAGGATTCAAATATAAAAGTTTATATTGGGTACAATTTTTTTTAATGTTTAGTGTAAACTACCACAGGATCCCATTAGCCTTTCTTATGTGAAGCCCTGTACTATATTTCAAATTAACTGGACGTTTACTTTTTCTGGACTCAGACATACAATGCAAGGAGGAAAGAAAATCTGAGACAACAGGGTCAGTCAAAGAGACCAAGGTGCCTGTAACAGTGGTTAATTGAGGTGTAAAGCTGCCCCAGTTACAGTAGTTAAGGGAACATCACATTTTCTGATCATGACTTGGGGAGGTATTTCCAGATGAAGGAAATGTTTGAAATAGCATCATTTACAGGATGGTTAAATGCCAGGGATTCTCATGTCAAACAGTATGCATGGAGTTGATTGCTGCTTTCCCAATAACGTGGCAGAGGGAGAGGAAGAGAGATTCCCAATGTTACCCAGCAGTTGGGCTCTCCAGCAGTTGGGCTCTGCCACCGATGTTGCAAGTGTTGCTGCTGTGTATCTGCAGCATGGGGCTGTTATGGCAAGGTGACCAAGGGGCAGGCAAGACTTGGTAAGGGTGGGACCAAGGATGGGAAAACCACTGATCTGAAGTCAGGCTTGTGGAGAAGTGGTGAGAGCTGGACAAGTTAACTGAATTGGCTCAAAAAATTAATCTATGGAAAGCACCTGGCTGGGATTGTTGTATACAGCATAGTTTTGTCTTGTATGTGTATGGAAGTAAAAGTCTTCTAACCTGTATTTTCTGTTTGTTTTATAAGGATGGATAGACCTTAATCAAGGGGTGGTGGTTGGGTTCACATCAGAAGTACTTGAGAAAGAGACAGCCAGCATAGAAAAAGGGGCTTCTGGTGTCCTTGAGAGTCAATCCAGCCAAACAGTGAGTGGCTGCTTAACATAACCAGTCCAAAAATCCAGTGGGTGGTTGGTGCAGCTTCTCCTTCCCTCATGTTCAGAGGAACATGCCTACACAGAAAGTAGAACACTTGTGGTATTGCCAGTAGTGTTGCTATGGAGTGATAATGATGTTTGT
This sequence comes from Perdix hodgsoniae, assembly GCA_035772895.1. Lineage (NCBI taxonomy): Eukaryota > Metazoa > Chordata > Aves > Galliformes > Phasianidae > Perdix > Perdix hodgsoniae. Next base: position 2,074,147 of record JAPSGF010000019.1, on the reverse strand, counting down.
GAAGTAACTTCAGAGGAAACAGCATCCTCACCACTGAAGAAAATCTAGTTTGTATGATCATGTCATGATACTGGCCTGCTCAAATCTGCTGCTGTTTTCTTTCTGGATTGCAGAGCTCCATGTATTGTGCGTTTCTTCACATCTTTGATACCTCACTTTTCTTCCCCATTGTTACTTCTCTCGCCCTTTCCTTTCCTTGTTGGTTTTTGCAGGTGGCTTTTTAGGAGAAATGTTTCAAGGAGCAGTGTATTTAGTTTCCTATCATTCTGGAAAACCTTTAGTAGCCATCACTGGAAAGAAGTGCTGCTTTTGTTTGCTTTGTGCTCAGGATATTACTTCCTTGCCTGTGCTGAAGAGTAGAAATGATACTTGGGAGGTCAGAGGGATGACACAGGTCAGTTAAAGCCAAAGCAACGTTATTTCACGTTGGAGAAAGTTCTGTCTTGCATAAGGGTGTAAGCAGTCTTGCTTGATGACCTAGCATGTGTTATTTAATGTACTATTCCAGTTGCACTGAAAATAAGCTTCATAGTTTGGCTACTTTGGATAAAGCAGCATTTGCTCCTAACAGTGCTGTTATATAAGCATAGCATATGTAGGTGGCCATAGCCCTGCCTGCTTTACTGAGGGACCTGGGAGATGCACAGGGCATGGAAGAAAATGAGCTGAACTGTGCCTTACAAGTGTGCTGCAAGGCTGAGCAGAGAAGTGGCATAGAATGGTTTGAATTGGAAGGGACCTTTAAAGGCCATGTAGTCCAACTGCCCCACAATGGCAGTACAGCTAGATCCCTTCTCCTAAGTGCAACCTTGATGTGCGTACTACTTTGTACTGCTTTGTAGATCACTAACCTCATCTCCTAGCAGCTGCAGGCTTCAGTACAAACACGTATAAGGAAAACACAGCTCATATTATCAGCTTTCTGGCCAGGCAGCATCCAGGTGGTGCATTTTTTTGTGGGTATTT
>JAPSGF010000019.1:2061725-2073081 GCA_035772895.1 Perdix hodgsoniae | reverse complement strand
AGAGGAGAGGAGAGGAGAGGAGAGGAGAGGAGAGGAGAGGCTGCTACTAACAATCTCTGTGTGAGCCCAAGATTAAGCGTGCTCGCTGCAGGGTGAAGGTGACGTCTCTCGTTATCGGGCGCTGGGAGCCAGCCTGCCCTCGGGCCGCCTCGTCTTCCTGCTCCGAGCGGGCCGAGGCACCTCTCGGAGGTATGCAAAGCAGCAGGGCGATACTCGCACCTTATCAGCGGCTATCGGTCGGATCTGCCGTTTGTTCCAGGCTCCACCTTTGCTTGCAAAGACCTTTCGATGCCACGAGGTAATTCTTCCTCCCTGCTCGTTCCGACTGCCGCTCGCCCTCGTCCGCCTCAGGCCGGGGCAGCAGGCAGCAGGCAGCAGACAGCAGGCAGCAGGCAGCCCGCCGCCCTGCCCAATCGCCTCCCCGCGCCCCGACGGCGCTGTTCGTGGTGCCCGCGGGCCGGCCGTGCCCCGCCGCTTCGTCCACAGACGGGAGGCGCGGCAAGCGTGCGCCGGTATAAATGCGCATTATTTTGATTTACCTCAAATTGATTAGGAACAGGTCCGGCCTCGCGTACCATAAACACCTATTAAAGAGAAATAAATACGTCTACGGGGAGCTCGAGTTAAACGGGGCGGCGGCGGGCCTCGCGCGCGGCGGCCCCACGCAGCCCGGACCCTCCGCGGGAGGCCTCGCCCGCGCCGGCCGTGAGGGGGCGGCGCTCCCATTGGCCGGCGGCCGCGCCCAATCAGCGCGGCGGGGGGAAGCCCGGCCGCGGGGTGACGTCGCGCGCGGAGCGGCCGTTGGGGGCGGCCGGGCGGGGCTGGCCGTGTCACCGTGCCGCGCGGAGGCGGCGCTGCTTCGGCGGCGGCGGCTCCGGGAGGCGCTGAGGCGGTGCGAGGCACCTGACGCCGGTGCTCCCGGCGGCCTCCTCCTCTTCTTCCTCCTCCTCCTCTTCGGGCAGTCTTCCGGGGAGCCCCGATACCCACCGCCCACCCGCCGCAAAATGGCGCCTCCCGGCGGCGCCGCGGGCGGCAGCGTGTCAGGTGCGGGGCTTCGTGGTGCCCATCTGCCGCAGCCGTTCGGCTTGGCGATGAGAGCGGGAATAGAGGCAGCGGAAATCGATGTTGTGGGCCTGAGGTGGCCGGATAGCCCAATTTTATGTCTGTAAATATTTTAATGAGTAAAGGTGTTAACCGTCCAACGATTTGCTTGTGAATGAACCAAAAACCCGTGGGGCTCGTACCCCTCCTGCACATGCTCTGCACTGACACTGACTTTGCTCACTGTGGGCCAGAGTGGCCTCTTACTGAGGGGAAAAATGTGGAGAAAATGGGAATTTCCCATCAAGCCAGCTTCAATGAAAGCTTTCTGTGGACGATCCATTGCTAACTACAAAGCTGGGAGCAGCACAGTTGCATCTTAGAGACGAACTGACCTTTCCTGGTTGGTCTGCATCTTTAAACTCGAGGAGGTGCTTAGAGTTGAGAGCAGGCAAAGTGGCATTGGCCTGAGGAGCGCCCTGGGGCCACTCTGCCCACAGACAGGACGAGCCCACATGGGCACGCTGGGACTCCAAGCTCCAGAACACGGCACGTGAAAGCTTGGAGTGATTGCACACAGCTGAACAGCTCTCCGTCACCTCCGACATCCTGGCTCAGGTGGGTGTGAGCGAGTGTAGAAATATGGATGTTGTGTGTTTCTAGGTACGTGCTGATAGTATTTATGCATTGGAAAACTCCCCGATGGCAAGAAGAGCAGCAGCATCTGAGAAGCACATAGGCCTAATTGATTCCAGACCCAACTGGCCTGGATTTTGTTTCCTCTTATTCCAACTTTCTGACCTTGTAAAAATTATCTTGATTGTGTTATACTAAAACAAGGCCGTGATCTTGCAAAAACTACCATGTGTGTGACTGCCGGGCGGCACCGAGTGGAGCACTGCAGATGGAACCGATGCTGACAGCACTCGGCCCCAAGTTCGTTTGTTTGTTTTGCTTTGCTGTGTCTGATCCCGGTGAAGCAGTCATCTTACTTCTGCTGAACACAGAATCCGGGGTTTCGTTTTTAGAAGAGGTAAAAATGTGTAGTAAAACGTACGAGGTAAGGGATACGTTTTAAATCCTCGCAGTAGTTTCAGCCCTTGGAGTTTTATGGTGTTTCAACTTAGAGAGGTAACAGCAAGGATTTAAAATAAATACTTACTGCCTGTAACTTTTACACTACTTTCTTTTTTCCTTGTGTACTGGAGGTCTGTGTATTTCAAATAATTGTTTCTAGGGCTTGGTATGAAAGTTTAAGGACTTGCTGCCTTTGATGGTAACTTTTATGATGCTGTTGTGCCTTTGCATGAAAAAGTAATAAAAAAGACCTAGGGCAACATAAAGAATTTGACGTGTGGCTGTCTTTGGTGCTGGAGAAATTCTGAGTGTAACTGTTTTCTGCCTGACAGCGAACCAAGGCCCACCTACACTGATGCTTTTCTCGTGCTCAGTGCTTCTCCTTGCACTGGGAAATTTGCAGCCTGCTGGCCTTAAACCCCTGTGAAGATTTGTAACAGAAAAATCCTTTCCAGCATGTTGTAGTAATTATGATCCCCTTCTTTATTTCTCTGAAGATTCCTTTTTTCTTTCTTACAGATCAAGAATAAACTATGTATTTGTGTCTTTAGCAGGAAGCCTCCCGTGGGCGGTCCTTGTAAGCACTGGGATTGCCTGTCTGATAGCAGGAGGCTTATAAACAGCAGCTCCAGGGGAAGTAGGCCTTCTGCTCCTCCCCTGCTCTACTGCAATCCACTTCATTGTGGCCCTGAGAACTGAGACTGAGCTGCAAGTGTGAGAAAACCATGGCTACCTGGCTGGGTACCACATCTCCTTTACCTGAGCTCAATGAATCATAGAATGGCCTGGGTTGAAAAGCACTACAATGATCATCTAATTTCAACTCCCCTGCTATGTGCAGGGTCACCAACCAGCAGACCAGGCTGCCCAGAGCCACATCCAGCCTGGCCTTGAATGCCTCCAGGGATGGGGCATCCACAACCTCTCTGGGCAACCTCTTCCAGTGCAGCACCACCGTCTGTGTGAAAAACTTCCTCCTAATATCTAAGCTAAACCTCCTCTGTCTCAGTTTAAAGCTATTCCCCCTTGTCCTCTCACTATCCACTCTTGTAAACAGCCATTCCCCCTCCTGTTTATACACTCCCTTCAAGTATTGGAAGGCCACAAAGAGGTCTCCCTGGAGCCTTCTCTTCTCTAAACTCACTGACATACAGGTGTTGCAGGGAGTTTTCTTGTATATAACATAGCACATCAAATGATTCTGAATGTACAACAACAAATATAATGAAACATTAACCTATCTATCAGCTTTTATGTGTCATTAAAGCTGGTTTCTAGAAAGTTGGTGAATGTGGATGGCATCTTGTTTGATCTTTTATCTTCCTTGTAAGGATTTCTTGTTTTCCTACAAGCCTCAAGGTGGAAGTGGAGAGTGGTAGATTATGTATCAAATAAAAAAAAAAAAAAAAAAAAAAAAAAAAACCAGAAAAAAAAGAAACACCCTACGCTGAGAGCATGTGCAGTGTCCTGGCTCAGAATTTGTGTTGGTAACTTCCTACGCGAAAAGTGTAACAACGAATACTAGTGCTGATGTTGTATCTTGTTGCCTCTGTCTTCCAGCCTCTGCTTTTCCAAAAAGTTGTACAAGAACTTCAAATAAAATCCTGCCTGCTCAGAACTAATGCTGTCTTCCATGCTCTCAGTGCTAAACATACAGCATGTTCTGGCTTGCAATTTCAAAGAGAGAAAACAATTGGTCCGTTGCTTACAAGTTGTGTCATCTGGTGCAGCGATAGTGCGCAGCTCACCAAATGTGACCTGTGGCATTACCCATGCAATGCACATCTCCTCCCTCTTCTGCAACCACAGGGTGAAGACATGAGGTCTGATTGCCTTAACATTTCAGCAGTTTCTGTCCATCTGCTGAGAACTCACAAGCAATATGATGATTGTGCAAGTTTCTGGTAATACACAAAGTATAAACAAGCACACATGCAAAAGGTGAATTTCTGGGTGGTTTCCAGGGAAGTTCTCTCAGTGCTGCAGTGCTGAGGTATTTAAACACAAAACAAGTTTTGGATTCACGGCAGAAAGGGAAAAGAAGCAGAATGCAGGGGGACAAAGTGAGGTGCTGGAAGGGTGTGGTGATTTATATGCTCACCTGTGACTCTGGATTTATTTCTTTATGGTTGGTGCTTCTGTGTGCTGAACACCTTTGCTTTCAGGTAATGTCAGCTAGAATGACAAGTGTATCTCATGAAATCTGATACAACGTTTTGCCTATGAGATATTAGCAGAGTGCATTTTATTAAATTCAGCTTTAATATTTGCAAAGTACAATGAGCAGTGCATAGTTTTATGTCCCTTGATGATCAAAACCAGGTAGTTTCTTTTTCTTGCAACAAAGTGCTGCACAAGGGACACGCACATGGCCAGACTGTAAGAAAGTATCAAAAAGCTTGAGTCCTCTTATATTTTTGCTGAATTTATCTCACAGTTTGGACATCCCAGTGCCCGCTGTAACTGATGTAAGCTGTGGTGTGTGCATGTTATCCCTGTCCTCCGTACGATGATTCATATTCAGCTCGGGCCCATCCTGTGCCAGTGGAGTGGAGATCACAGCCGAAAACTTTGCTACTCCCTTGCAGCAGAACTGTGATAAACTTTAAACATAAGTGAGTATGAGACGCTATTGCCAGGGACGAGTCTGAAATAGGGGATGGAACAATTTATTTTGTCTCCTCCTTATAAGTGTATGGTGCTTTTACATCTATCTGATAACTTTCTGAAATGATATTTCCATGCCCGCCCTTCTCGAGAGGGAAAGGATGAGAAAGGGAGGGAAAGAGACAGGAGAGATGTCACGGATTGCTCTGCCATAAGGCACTGACATAATACTGATAAGTGCAGTGTGAGAAAACACAAAAAAATGATACGGATTGCTGTAACGCAGAGCGTGTTTATGTAATGTCTGAATTACACCCAATTGGGTGGATGGTGACTGCCATGGATGATCAGCTCAGAAATCAAAATGAACTTAACAATGGAAAACTGAAATTCAATTAAAACAATCACCAATTTCTTGCAAAAAGCAAGCTGGATGGTTACATGAGTGCGGAGAGAATCACTAACTAAACAGCAGCTGACAGTTTTGCTTTTGCAAAATCCAAGGCTCTCTTAGGATTTATCAATAGGTGGCATATGTAAGTCACAGAGTGAGATGTAGGGATGATTCCACAAGTGCTGGCGAGGCCTCAGCTATAGCACTGCCTTTGGTTTAGTCTTCTCTGATGAAAAATAAGAACAGTTCAGGGCAAAAAGAAGGAAGTGTTATAGAGTATAAAAGTACATGGTGAAGGAAATCAGTATGTTGAGTGTTAGAGGGATTTGGATAAATTCTTCCGATGTGCAAGGCAAGAAGATGTCTTCAAGCGCTGGGGGAAAGTTGAGTTAAACTAGTCTGTATAAAGGAAAAATGCTTTAGATTGGGTATGGGAAGGGTGGGAGGATGGTTTAGGTGGGATGCTAGGAGAGTGGGAGGGGACGCGACAGTAACTTTTAGGTTGGCCCAGTGAAATACCAGAACAAGCAGCTTGGGAAGTTGGGGTATCTCCTTCCTTGAGGGCTTCCAGGAACAGGTTAGACAAACATCTGCTGGGGATTGTCTGCCCACTTGATCCTATCTCTGTGCGGCCGCTGTGACCAGATGGTCTCCCCAGATCCTTGCTGTCTTCTTTCTGGATGTTTAGTGAGCAGGGAGCGGGCTGGACCTGAGTTTAATGAGAAGACGGTATCATCTGGTTAGCTGATCCTCTTTCAGGATAGAAAAATGAATCAGAGAAAAGCACATCTCACTTATCTGTTGAAATAAATGTATTTTGTTGTTGTTGTTGTCTCGCAATGTTATGAAGCATTTACAAAAAAATAGATGGAAAAAAAATTAAAAGTAACACATTTTAGCTGTCCCTCAGGCATTTTTAGTGTAACAGATTCAAGAAACAATTTAAAATGTATCTTTTACTCAATGAACATAAGTAGCTAAAGTAACTAGTTTACAGTTATTTGCCAAGGGTATTATGGAGGCTGTTTGGATGTGTTTCTAAATCACGTTATGCTGTATGTAATTGACCACTGCTTCTGTAAGTATTTCTGACCATACCCCGGAATTTAGCACCCAGGTGTCTCTGGAAGGCTTAAAGCCAAGAAAATAATGGTGCCGAGCAACTCCAACCCAGCACAAGTTGCTCAGCACCTCACTGAAAACTGTGGAAGGAAAGCTGAAGGAAGCACGTGAGCCTCTCCCTTTCCCACAGGCGAGCTCAGTGACTGCACTGTGTCCCCACACCGGCAGCTCCCTGCCCGCCCCAGTGAAACGTGGCGGCCACAGGATGTGCTGCTCACAGCCAGAGGACGTGACCCTGCGGCCGGTCATGGGCGCTCTAAGCCGGCCCTTGTGCTGCACCCTGCGAGGAGGAGGAAGTGGCGGCGGCAGCGTGTTGCTAAGCAGGCGGGCCGCTGTGTTTTTCTGTCAGCTGATGCGTGTGTCAGGTGTGTGACTTCATTCTGAGATATGATGCGTTCCATTTATTAAGGACAAAGGTCAGAAGCCGTCAACACAGCGGTAGCTGTGACTCGCCATATAAGACAAGGAGTGTTCCGAGCCGGCAGAGATGGAAGTGGGAGCCTTTACCACGCTGAGAGCAGAGCCGGCTGTGATGGCAGAGAGCGGCACAGCCCATGAGCATACGGCTCGGGAGAGCAGCTCCCGTGGAATCCCCTCCTGCATCTAGAGGTGATCAGAGACAGCGAGCCGAGGTGACTGGCGTGTTAGACCTTAGAGCTCACATGGAAAGCTAAGAGGAAATCTTGCTACTGACAACATTAAGCCTATTGGAGAAGGAGAGCAGGATTATCACCTCTTTAGTGGGAGCACATGAGTTGCTGCACCGCAGCTGATGTTGTTGCTATACCAGAAAATTTGCAGAGAGCAGAGCAAATTGTGAGAGCGATGCTGCTTGCTGCTGCAGGACTCTTGGTGTGAGGCTCATGTTCCGGGGCGAGTGGCACATGGTGCCCGTTCCCCAGCTGAGGAGCTCCCCATGTCGCTGTGGCTGCTGGGCTGGTGCCAGCCCGTGCCGCTCCTGTCTGCCTGCCTTTCAACATGAGCAAAAAGCCACCACCGTGTCTATCCCCTGATGGCCCTGGCTCCCTTAGCTTGCTGGTGCCACAGGGTGGCTCTGTGCAGCACCACGCTCCCGCACCCTGAGATGTTCACGAAGTTCGCTCTGGTACGAGCCTGCCACTTCCTGCCACTAACCGAGGTCTGGGTGCGTGCAGCATGTCAGCCTGCGGTACATCGGTGAGCAATTTCTTCTAGAGAAAGGGATTTTGTTTTCCTTTAGCGTATGGCACATCATTATCATCTGTGCCCTTACTCCCTCAGCCTCCTGTTCTTCCATTGCTGCCTAAATTCTGAGAAGCTTTGAGTAAAACTTTCAGTTGTGAAAGAAAGAGAAACCACTTGTCTTTTTTACTTCTTCTCCATTTCTCTGCAGTAATACCTAGAGAGGAATAAAGCGTGAGTGTGTCTAGGGGTTGTGCAACTGAGGAGATGCTTTCCCCCCGCTGCAGGACAAAGTGCAGTGCTTTAGGCTGCACCCCAAACACTGCACCCCAAACATGGTGCAGGAGCTGCCTGGGGGCACAGGGCTCCTGGTCTGGAAGCTCCACCTCCCGTTGTAGTTTCACAGAGAGAAAAGTAAAAGGCTGTGGAATAAGAAGGTGTCAAGGGTTGGATACATCAGTACAGAACTCCTTTGGGAACCACAGGTTCCTTCATCAACAGAGTTTTTAGGAAGGAGTCACATCTGGGGACTTGGTACTGTCAGATGTCATCCTGCCTTCTGAACAACCATGTCTGGGCTTAAGATCTTCATTTCACTATAGCCGCCTAGTAAAACAGATGCTGGTTCTTTGAAGTCCTCCGGATACGTAACCTTCCTTGGTATTTCCATGTGATGCAGAATCGTTTGCATTTTGTGAGAGCGGTGTTTCAGAACACATGTAAATTCTGCCTCGTAACCTCAGCGCCTCCCTTCTTGCAGAGCACATTACCTTATCTCTGCGTCACGATGCCTGTCTCAGCGAGTGACTTGCTCGGCTGTGCACACTGTGTCCCCACCTCAAAGCCTTACCTAGTAAGGTGAGTGCAGCATTGCATTCAGGCTCTGTCAGTGCACATACCCTTGCTCGGCAACTGCTGTTGAAATTCTCAGCCATTAATGCAAATTCTTTCTAATCTGCTAGCCAAATGGCTGCCTGCATCATGTGGATTACCCAGCTTGCCAGCACACAAAGGGCTGGGTGACTACAGGGGAATTTTCATCCCTGTCATCTCCTGGATACTTTAATGAGCTCTTACCAATAAGGTTAATCACCGAGACTTCCACCTCACCGTCTCTTTGCTCTCCTATGGCGCCTCATGGTGCGTGTTGGCAACCGGGGGCGTTATGGCTTTCTCTTTGGGGACAGGCCGATGGATGAGTCAGTTTCAGAACTTTTCCTCCGTAGCAGAAACGCAGTGATGTATTTCGGCTGTTTCTTTCGCTGCAGCAGAGCACATGTGTGTTAACGCCTGCCTCGTGAGGGCTGACTCACACCTTTGAGCGCTTTCCCCAACTCTCCGGGTCTTACTGTTGGTGACTTCCCCGCTTCCACCTGCTTTATCAAAGTAGTGCCCACAGCTCTTCCTTCTGGCTCTGAGGAATGTCTGGGGTCCCTTCCCACGGGCACGACCCGCAGCGAGCCACCTCTTCCATAGGCCTGGCCAAAGGTCTGCCTTATGGGGCGGGAGAATCCAGCTCTGTTCCTGCAGAAGGAGGTATGCACGGGGGGTGTGAGCGTTTTCTCTTTTCTCTTGGAATGCACTACTGAACCGGGCTGCCACACGCGTTCCCTCTTGCTGCGGTGACACAGTGACACGCTTTTTGAAGAACAGCCGCACTCCTGTGATTGCCTGATCCTGTCACCAACACCGCTCTTGAGGCATTTTCTATGCTCGGAAGCTCTGCAATCTGATTTCTGCTCAACAAGAAACTGAAACAAGCTTCTAGGGGGAGCCGCGGGGCTGCTGCCATTCCTCTCACAGCGAGCTTCTCCCGGCTCTGACTGCTGGGGAACTCCAATCTCTGAACGCAAGGGCAGTTCCCGTGCCGTGCCAAGGTGCCGGGGTGTGGAAGCAACTCAGCAACACGTCGCCCAGCACCGGGCTGCCAGGTAAGGAACCACTGCAGGGTTGTTTGCTCTCAGCTGAAAACTGAGTAAACTGAAACTGGTTGCATTCGGTTGGGAGGACGCCTCTGTGCAGTTGTTTTCACACAGCAGAGAGACGCGTTTTAAAAATAGCACCGTCAGAAACCAAGCAAATTTGGTGGAGCCACACTCCGGGCATGTGCTGCTTTCAAGTGATTTTCAACACCACTTCCACTCGCTTTGTTTTTTAACTTTATGGACGATCACTGCGAGGAACAGGGGAGGCACTATGTGGCCACCGGGCCCAGGAGCGGGGCAGGCACTGCCCGCGGCGTATCTCGCCTTGGTTCGGCTCAGTACTGAGGTGGGCGCGTGGAACGGGAGCCGGCGGAGCTTCGGATGCTCCCGTTGGCGGTGGCTTCAGTTTCAACCTGCCACAAGCAGCGAGGAAAAGGAGTTACTTCACCAAGCGCTGCCTCGCAGCTCCCACACAGCGGCACACAGCATCCCGGCGCTACTTCTACATCCCAGCCCCTCGCACTTTTCAGACGCGCTCAGTTCCCACGGCGGCTCTGACGGACCACTGCGCGCTGCCGGTGCCCGCGCTCTGACGGGATTTGCGCGGTTCCCCCGCACGCATCCCGTTCCGCGCACGCCGCCCCGCACCGCGCGGAGCCCTAAGCCCGCCGCCGCGCCCACGAGGCGAGGCCGGGCCTCGCGGGCAGCGCCCGATGGCCGCCGGGACAAAGTCCGCCGGGCGCGGCGGGAGGCCCCGGCCCCGCGGAACGCGGCGGGGGACGACCCCGGGCCGGTGCGAGGGATGCCGCGCGGCGCCGCTCCCGGCCCAGAGCGGTCGCGGGGGCGTCCCGGGACGAGGAGCTGAACCCGCGGGGCTGCGGGCCCGTTCCCCTCGGCCCCGGCGGCGGACAGGGCGGAGCGCCCGGGGCATTTGCATGGGGGACGCCGCTCCGCTCTGCTCCGCGCCCCGCCGCCTCCCGCCGCGCTTCCGGGGCCGAGGCCGGGGGGCGGTTAGTGACCCCGCGCCCCTCCCCCGCGCTGGGCCGGTTCGCCACCACCATCGCCACCACCGCCGCCGCTTCTTCTTCTTCTTCTTTTTTTTTTTTTTTCTTTTTTTTCCTTTTCTTTCTTTTTTTTTTTTTTTTTTTTTTTTGTTGCATAAATTATGCCGGGCGGGGCCGTGACGTAGCGGTGGGGCGGAGCGCGCGGTCGCGCTCGCCCCCGGGGAGGGGGCGGTGTCGGGGGCGCGCCTTGTGGCGGCGGAGGGAGGGGAAGGAGGAGGAGGAGGGGGCGGCCGCGGCAGCCGCCTGGCTGGCTGGTGTCTCGCTCGGTTCGGCTCCTGCGGGCGCGCTCGCTCGCTCGCTCGGGAACTATCGGATTAAACTTGAATCGAGTGAATTTACACAAAGGAGCGGAGCGGAGCCGGGACCCGGCGGAGAGCCCGAAACTGCCCGAGCCCCGCGCTGACCCTTCCTCTCTCCCTCCCCTCTCCCTCCCGCCCCGGTCGAGGAGCCCCCTCCTCCCCTCTTAGCCCGGCCCCGGGGCGAGCGAGCAACTCCGTGTGCGTGTGCGAGCTCCTCGCCCCCCCCGGCCGGCGGCACCAACTCCGCGCCGGGTGCCCCCCTCCCGCCCGGCCCTCGGCGGAGGGCAGCGAGCAGCGAGCGGGGGGCGCCGGCCCCCGACGGCCCCGCGTCGGCCCCGGTGAGTGCCCGGGGAGGGGGCGGGCGGGAGGGCGCGGAGCGGCGGCGGGGCCGGGGGTGGGCAGGGGGACGCCGAGCGGCCGCGGGCGGGGCCGGGGGGGGGGGGGCCCGCGGGGGGCTTCCCCCGGTGTAAATGGCTTTTTGTTGTGCTGCGGCCGCCTCGGGGGAGGGGAGGGCAGCGGGGAGCCGGAGCGGCGGCGCCCCTTCCCCTTTCTCTCCCCCTCCCCCCCTACCCCCTCGCCCCGGTTCCTCGTTAAGTTTGCGGGAAAAGTTGAGCGCAAAGTGCTCGGTGGGGGCGGCGGGAGCGCTCCCCCCCAGCCCCCCCCCCC
>JAPSGF010000019.1:1922513-2061715 GCA_035772895.1 Perdix hodgsoniae | reverse complement strand
GGGGGGGTTACCGGAGGCCGCGCTGTGGGGTCGGGGAACGGGGGCGTTGGGGAGTGCGGGGAGAGCGCACGCAGCGGCACCGCCGCCGCCCCGCCGGTAGCCGCCGCACGGCCGTTCTGAGGCGGCGGCGGCGGAGCGGCTGCGTGCGCCTCGAAGTGGGAAGCGGACGGGGCGCGCGTCCGTCCGTGTGTCCGTCCGTGCAGGCAGCGAGCAGCCATCATTCCACCGCGGGCGTGCGGCCCGGTAGCCTTAGGGAAGCGGACGCGCTCCCACGCTGGGACTCCCCCCCCCCCCCTTCCCCCCGACCTTTCCCCCCTCCTCTTCTTTTTTATTTTTTTTCCCTTTGTTTATTTTTGATTGTTGTTGTTATTTATTTTTTTTCCTTCCCGGCTCGGTCACTCTCGCCCCCGGTCCGAAGGAGTTTTTTTTTAAACAGACAATGGACAAAAGAAAAGTAGCAGCGCCCGGGGAGTTCCCTCGGCACCGCCGCGGGGCCGCTGGATGCGCCGCGCAACTCGCCCCGCACTTGCCCACTTTCCGCCTTTGTTTTCGTTTGGGAAAGAGCCGAGCGTGCCCTCCGACTCCCGAAAAGGGCCGTTTTCCATCCGCGGCCGCTCGCCCTTCCGCGGGTTCCCGGCTCGGGGAATATCGGCGTAACCTCAGCGCGGTAACTTTGTTTCCGTGCCGATGTGCGCCCCGGTTTTTGTTGCTCCCGTGGCGGCGGGGCTGTGTTTATACAGAAGATGGCTTTCGGGAGAATGTGTTCGCCTCCCCCCTCTCCCTCCCCCCATCCCCTTTATTTTTTTTCTCTCTCGTGCTATACGGGACTGGTGAGGCACAAACAAGTTGAACAAAACATGTTTCTGTTCATTTCCTCACAGATCATCCATTCTAACGACGGCAAAAAAATCTTAATGACTATGACCTTAGCAGCACGGGGAGCTGATTTCCCCCAATTATAAATCCCGTTAGTTTGCGGTAATGTGTGAGTATCAATATATAATTCATACTAAAAGCATGATCCGTAATTATTATTATTATTTTATTTTTATTTTTTTTAAATGAAAGTTGAAATCCGTCTTTTCCCAATGAGAATGCCGCATCTGTCGCTCGGAGTGTTTTTGTCTCGCTGTTGCACAACAGAGGCTCTCCAGTCTTTAACCTAAAATGGCAGCTTTAATTTGACTGGGGCCCATTCATTGACAGTGATAATAAAAAGGCTGAAAGCTAAATGTGGCCGGGTGCTGGGGGCGCGCCTGCAGAGCCCCCTCCATTGCCGGGCACTGCACAGGGAGCAACTTCACAGCTCTCCTGCTCTGTCCCAAAAGTTTCCAGTGCATTTTTTTGTGTTTTTTTTTTTTTTTTTTCTAATTTGAAAAGAAAGAACAAAAAATCGTGGTGCTGTGCTTACAGCCCCTGCTAGGCACCGGGGTTGCTGACAAACTTGGCAGCACTCGCGTTGTCAGGGGGCTGCTTCTGAGGGCTCTGCCTCCGTAACAGCAGTGGAAAAATTCTCATGACGCTTTCTAACATCAGATGGGGTCTGGAGAACGTTCACTGTTTCTTTCTGGGGACCGTAACAGGTGATGAGAACAATGACGTGCTCAACGCTTGCCCATCTCTGGCTGCTGGAAGTGGGAGCACTGCCCGTTCCCTGTTGCTGGCGTTATGGGTGTGTGGGGTCTGTGGGCACTTCTCCTATGGGAGAAACCCACAACTGCCTGGGAAAAGTCATTGTGTTCAGTATTGGGCGCCGTTGGAAGTTTGGAACAGTTGCACAAAACAAAATTTCCCCTGTGGGAGCACTGTAGAATGCCAGAGCTTGGCACGGCATCTGTCCTGCTCTTCTCTTAACCTAATGTGCTTATTTCCAGGATTTTTAAACTTATTTCTTTCAATAAGAAATAGATAAAGGATCATTTTGAAAGCTGCACAACAGAGTGTTAAATGCTTGTGACTGTGAGTTTAACTGAATTAGTGCTTCCCTGAAACTAACTGGATAATTGTATTGGACCAAATATCTCACTAAATATTTAGCAGCATAATGATATTTCTGTTATTCTTGTCAATTCTGGCTGGGCTTTTCAAACTTGCTCAGATAGAAGTCTACAATGGTTTCATCACATCTTCTGTAATTAAGGAAAGTTGTGATCATGACTGAAGATCATACAGCTCTTTTGGGGAAAATAATAATATTTAAGGATGCAGTGCTGTAAAAATATGGGCCAGAACGGGATGTAGCAGCACCCTGCACTGAGAACTTGGCACACTGATGGCAGGTGGGTGCTGTAGCCTCTCTTCTTTGAATGTGGTCAGTCTGGACCCTGGGGCGGTCCAGGTTCCAGGAGCATCACAGAGTTCCAGCTCTGTGCAGAGTGCTCAGCCGGGGTTGTTTGGGAGAGCTGTTTACTGTTGGGCACGGAGAAGCTTTTGATTAATGTCTGTGGTATTTCTCATTAACGCTCAGATAATATTAGGGCTTGGTGACATGTGGAGTGAGCGGAGTGCCAGTGAGGGTGGCACAAACCCAAGGTGGGAGAAGCTTTGCCCAGGTGCTGCGCCAGGACTTAGCCCTGTATCTGGAGGTGGTCCTTGGTGCCAGGGAGCAGCATAGCTTTAAAGCAAGGACAAATTGAACATCTAGAGGTAATTTTTATTTTTTCCTGCCAAGGTGCAAGGCCCAAGTTGCAGGAACTTTGCAGGTTTTCTAGTGCTTCTTTAAGCCTTATGCTGAGGCTCTGCGGATTGCCATATCCTGAGCATCCTGGAGCATCTGGCTGCTTGGTTTTGTTTGGTTTCCAGCGTATGGCGTGGTGCGTAAAGGTCGCTCAGCTGGGAGGAGGGGGAAAAGTAGCCGGGAAGGAAGAAGGCAGAAATAAACAAGTGCGTCACCTTAAATTGTGTGTCTTATCTCCACCCCTTCTTTCCTCTTCATCTTATTTTGATATTCTTGGTTGGAAAGCCTTAAGGGCCTGCTGGGTGGTGTTGGCCATGGGGAACCTGGTGTTATTCGGACAAGGCTGCTGGCACCTGCCTGGAGCTTCCTGTTCCCCTAATCCTGACCTCTTTGTGTGTCAGCAATAAGCAAGTTGCTGAGCACTTGGGTTGGGGTCTGGCTTGCTGGTGCCCATAAGCGTAATAAATACCTGTATCTTATTTTTAAGTTTCTTGTTTGCATGAGAAAATAGCAAATTTTGGTAAACGATCTTTATTTTTTACAAATGAGTCTTTTGTGCGCAGAAGGAGCTTTAGATCTCACTTTCCTGGTAGAAAAGTTATTATATTAATGGACTGCATGGATTTAGCTTAGTTAGGACAGACGTTAACTTTCTCCCTTCCCATCATTCCCTATTTATGCAAACAGCTTATTTGCTCAGTTACAGCCCACTGGGCTTTGATGGAGGGAAGTCTGGGGTATTGTTTGTGTATGAATGAAAAGGCAAAGGAAAACTCCAATGCAGTTGTTATTATTATTTTAGAACTCTTTCAGTGCACAGAGCAAGGCATGGTGTGCAGAAACATCCCATGTTATTATTGGGATTCTGCTGGGATGCTGACAAAGAGTTCCCTGGTTGGTTCCTTCCCATCTTTGGGACCTGCTCTCCGAGGCTTTGCTGAGGCCAGCGGCTGTGGAAATACCGCCCCGTAGTTCAGCGTTAAAAATACTTGAAGACAGTCGGAAGACATGTTAGAAGAAGAAAAAAAAAGTCTCTGTGACCTAAAGGACACATTCTGAGCGCCTGAATATGACAACAAAGCTCTTAAGGATATTCTTAAGTATACAAAAGCTGATTAGCTGCTAGCTTCCAATGCTGTGACTTTTCAGAGATGTAAACACCCACCTCAGAAGAGGCCGGCCTGCTCTGTGCTGCTGGGCCTTCCTGTGCAGCAACCGCTGCTCCATGCATCCTGCTGCTGGGGCAGCTCCAGCCTGAAGAGCGAGAAGTGATACTGCTCACTGTAACCATCCTAATCTAAAAGTTAAACTCAGGAGAAGATTGCTAATTATCGCGTAAGCCGTCGTGTTAGCCTGGTGCCATAGCATGTGACGTTGCAAGCTTATTGGCGTATAGGAACTAACCGGGAGGCCTGGCTGGTGTGGCACAGGGCTCTGTGGTGACCTATATAGTGATGGGGTGTGGTGCTGCTGGGCTTCCACCGGGCTGCCTGTAACCTGCTTGTGCCATGGGCAGCTGCTGTGACAAGAGGGCCTTGAGGGGAACAGTGGGAATAAATAACTTTGGGAATCAGTTGTGTGGAAAAAGTCGTTGCAGCCAACATGTCTGCCTTTTTCCTGATGGTTCTGGGAGGAAAATTAAATTTCACGTCGCACGGCCTGATCCTCGGGGTGGTTCTACTCGGGCTTTCCTTGGTCATCGCATCATGGTGACTTTGCCTGCCTGGGCAGCAGGCAGCATGCTGGAAGACCCTGCACCAAATGTTTTCAGAAGCACCTTAATTTTAATGACTTTGAGCCACTTGAGCTTTCTGCTTGTTGCTATTACTTCAGCAGGTCTCTGGCTTCCGAATTTCTTTTGTGAGTTTGCAGGCCCACCCTGCAGTTTGTCCTGATCTCTGTCTACTAAGTCAGCCTCCCTTCTAAAAGCGCTTTGTGGAGGTGCGCATCAGATGTACAAAGCATCATTTCTTTTAAGTGGGAAAGCCAGTCTTGCTCTGAAATATAAACATTACTTCTTCCTGTTTCTTCCCCCTGTTCATCCCCAGCTTTCCCATAGACTTTTTCAGCCTACCTCCTTTTTAATCTTCTTTCCAATTGATGTTGCTCTTTGTTTGCTTTGCAGAGCTGTGTTTTCCTTGCTAGCCTCAGATTATTAGGACACATTGCAGAATAAACAGCATTTCAGCTCTAATAGGGCTGCTCTTTGCCTGCAGTGCAGGGGATGCTGCTGCCAATGTGTAAGGAGTTGGGGTACTCCATGTAGTTCTGTCACTTCAGCTTCTGTGTTTGTGGAAACTGCTTTCTTGCATTGTTCAGTAGTTAACAAACAGCTTTAAGGTGTGTTCTTCTTGCTCTATGATGTGGGATGTGTGTGGGCGAGAAGCCTGGTCCTCTCACCTGTTCTGTGTAACCCCAAAGCTACAGGATAACCCTATCCACATGGTGAGATCTGGGGTGTGTGGAGGAGCACGGGGGTCTGGGCACTGCTCAGAGCTGCACAGAAAGTTTGGAGTGCAGAGGTTGTGATGGTATGAAGTCAATCTAAACCTGGATCAAATCAAGACTTAGTAAAGGCACATTTTTGTCCTGAACCTCTGTATGGGAAACCTATAGGTGGATTATTCAGAGAGTGAACAGCATTTGCTAAAAAAATATAGGTTCTAGATTCTAAGGAGTAGTGGTCATTCTTCAAAAGAGAACTGAGAGGAAACAGAAGGAAATGTGTAATTTTACAAGTTTAGAGATCAGTGTCAGGAGAAAAAGAGGAGAAAAGGTTTTCCTCAGAGAAAGTTCTGGGGCAGTGCTATCCCAGTGGGATGTGGAACAAACCCCTGCGGGATAGGAACGGGAAACTCAGTTCAAGATTTCAGCTCTGACAACTTGTGTGGGCTGGTGAGCGGAGAGGCCGTGCTGGTGGTGACGTACTGTATCAGCGTGTTCCTTGCTTAGAGAGCTGCTGAGATAGAAATCCAAGGCTGAAATGCTACTTGTCAGCTTGGACTGTAGAGAGCAGCAGTTTAGTATTTAATCTTAGAGCTGGAAATAAGAGACCTGAAAGGATATCTGACTTTGTTTTTAATGCTCGATAGAAGGAGGATTAAAGAAAGGAAGGTAATGGTGAGGCTAACAGATGTTCGAAAACTGCTCTGATAAGGCTGAGATGGCATTGCACGTAGGTGAGAGACTGGTAAGTTTCAGGGATGCATCTTAATTAGTAGTTGGGATGTGCCAGTTCTCAGAATCTTGTACCTATGTACTACTGGATAGGAGAGCATCTCTCAAGTCCACTTGAGAGTTCCAAGTGTTCCTGGTAACTTCAGTCTTTTAGTTTCATATTTGAATTTATAGTGTTTATATGGGATCAGAAATCACTCTGTAACCGTAACTGTGCTTATTAGGTTAAAGTAAGGTGTAAGATGATGTTCTGATGCATGCCTGGCGTGCATCCAGGTGCAAGTCCTGCAGCTTTTTGAGGCTGTGCTCTGAGTTCTTCCACCTTGGGTTGGCAGTGGCTACTTGTTGATGCTGCTGTTTGCTGCCAGGTAGAAGGCGGACAGGTCCCTGTCTCTGACTGTGGGTCTGGGAGGTGCTTGGGCTGTGCTGTGAGCTCAGTTCAGGTCCAGATTTCTGGTAGAGGTCACAGGGAGGTTTTGTCAGGATGGCCTCAGCACAGGCCCTGTGCCATTTGAGCCGCCGCTTACCTGAGCACAGAGGTCCCTTGAACTCCAGTGAAGGGACTCCTGTTACAGTGTAATTCTTGCCTTGAGTTGTTCTAAACATGAAGAATTAAACTGAGAGCTTACAGCAAGCAATTTAATCTCTTGGTTTAGGAAGGAGTCATTCAGGAAGTGAGTTAAATAGGGGCTCCTTACATGCCTGAGGAGGTAAGTCTGGGAAAGACCTGCTAAGTAATTCACTGTATTTATCGGTGCTGTTATGAGGTGTCTGCCACACTTTGCATTTGCTTAGCTCCGTGAATGGGGTGCAGCCTTACTCATCCCTGCTTTCATCATCCTTTCTTGGGAGGGGAAGTGAACAAGCAGGCTTCAGCCTCAAGCAAGGGGGAAGTGATCTCTGCAGAGGTGTGCTTTGTTGTGGGCTGTTAATTTGTACAGAAGTAAAAAAAGGGCAGCTATGCAATTCCCCAATTCCATCGTATCTTCAGAGAGGTCACTGGAAAACTGGCACCACCTTCACTTGCCCTTCAGCTGTACTGCAGTTCTGCAGCAATGGTCAGCCCCAAGCAGCTCTTGGGGATTGCACTTACCCTATTTCAGTCAGGACTGGAGCTTTGTGGCAGCTGTGCAGAGGAAAAAGAGTTGTTTGGCAGAAATGGTGGAGGGCAGTGCAGGAGCAGTTCCCAGCCTGGCTCCGATCGCTGGTGTAGAAGATGACGGTATTAGAAGTCATGCGTGTGAGATGTTGCATTGAAGCTTAAGAAAAGAAAAGTGGAAGGGGGAAGTGGTTTGTGCCTTTTCACTTAATCATGGTTAGATTTAAAGAAGTGCATGTTTAAGGTGACCGAGTTCTGAAACGACTCCTCCTTAAGGAAATAAGCGGAC
The DNA here is from genome assembly GCA_035772895.1 of Perdix hodgsoniae. Lineage (NCBI taxonomy): Eukaryota > Metazoa > Chordata > Aves > Galliformes > Phasianidae > Perdix > Perdix hodgsoniae. The sequence goes on along the minus strand of JAPSGF010000019.1, from coordinate 2,054,473 downwards.
TCCTCGTACCCTTGCTCTCCCTGCAGCCACCAGCAAAGGACTGCTTGGCTTTGGGATACTGAAAACGACCACTTCAGCTCCCAAAAAATGGCAGATGGAAAGAGCTGCTCCCACCTTTCTTCTCAGAAGAAACTCCCCTGCCACAACAGGAAATGTTCTAATCCCTCTTCCTGAGGCATTTTTCTCTTTACACCACCCTCTGTCTCTGAGGGAAGAAGACTGGGCTACCTGCCTCTCTGGATGGAGTGGCCAATCCCTTGTCCCTGCTGAGGTTGGTGTGGGGCTGAGGGCACAGCTGGGCTCTTAGGGTTGGAGCGCTGTGACTGGTCAACATACACCACTGGGGTAAGGTGGCATAGGCACAGAAAGAAGGATGTCAGTCAACCCACAGGGAGAAAGCATTGCTCTGAAAACCTGGTGGCATGTGGTGAAATGCCTTGTTGGCTGGACTGCCTCCCTCAAGGCTTTTTTTTCCCCAGGAATTTAAGGAATCAGGGACGCCAGCCTTCTGTAACAGGTCTGCTTGGGTTCTGGTGACAGCCCCAGAAGAAAAGGCCAAGTTCTCACTGTTTTCTCCTTAACAGAGATTCTTGTAGTTTTTCTTTGTTGTCTGGCTTTTTGAGGTTGGTGGTCACTTTCCAGTGGCTTTTTTTTTTTAACTGAAGTAGAATCTTCACATCTTTCTTCACCTATTCTCTTCTGAGTTATGCTTATCCTCATCTTTTATCTCCGTGAGAACACTTTTTCTTTTTTCTGCTGGAGTGTTGTATGTAAATCTGTATAGAGAGTACATATTATAGTTCTTATACAGTAAACTATTTGGTAGCTCTTAGGACAGCTGGAAGGTACTGAGTGTTGCCTTGCAGTCCATCTAATCGTGTATAAGTCAGGATGTGAGTTGGGGAACGCAGTGAGCTAATTTAGCAGGACATTGTTCTGCGAGGAGAAGTTTCTACTCTGCCTTTGTCCCCCTGCACCCTTCTTCCCAGGCGCCTGGCTCTAAAGCAGCTGCGCTTGTCAGGTCCTTCTGGGAACCACTTTAGTTCACTGAAATGGCAGAAAAATAACCCGGGAAAATGGAGAGCAGTTTGCTGTTGTAATGAATCAAACTGGCTCATAAAAGGATCTGATGAACACCAGAGCTGGTACTAAGGACGAGGGGGGCCTGTGGCTTGGAGAGCAGCAAGCCCTTTTCATCTTTTCATTTTGGTGGCAGTGAGCAAGTGGATTGAATCAGTTGCCTGGGAACCTTCCTGGATGAAACAGAGATGGAATAATCATTTGTGAAGCAAAGGACACCAAAAGGAAAACGTGCTGGCTTGAGTTCAAACTGATATTGAAATTTGTTTATTCTAGCAATGGTATGGGCTGCATGCTCTAAACTGTTTGTTAGAATTAATAAACTTCTGTCCAGAAGTCGATTTTCTTTTTGAGGTAGAAGAACAAAAGCTGAGGAGGTTTACTGAGGTGTAAATGGCTTTTTGGAGATCTCACGTTAGGAGTATTTCATCTTCAAAACACTCGATCCACAAGAAAGTGCACTGTTCTGTGTGTTTTCCTCGTGTTGTTATGTTTTTGTGGGTGTGATTCTTTGTGGTAAGCTTTAAGTTCTCCATCAGGTTCATAAACCTCCAGAGCCAAATTGTATGTCCCAAGTTTTATCAAATCAGTGTTTAATTCAGAGGGTTTGGTTACTTGGAACTTTATCCCAAGTATCTGCGTTATTCTTATATTAGTTTGAGGTGGTGCGAGATTTCTTGGTCTTCATAAATAGCAAAGACTGTATTGTTCTGATGGTTCTGAAGCTTTCCCACAGTGAAACGAACATGTGATTAATTGCAATCACATTGCTCATTGTTGTTTGAAATGGGTGAAAACTATATTGCAAGTAAAATAGCATGCTGTTTCGGTACTTGTTTCACAGTGCTTCTGCTGCCCTTTGGAGAGACAGATGGGTGTTTGACACTCTGTAGCTCTCATAAGGAGTGGACATATGACAGAAAGTCGGCAGCTCTGTCTCAGGAGCTCAGGCTTCCTAACACTTTCAGGTGACTTTCAGAGCAGCAGGAATACATCAGGAGAAGCTGCTTGCTTCTGAAGAGCCATGGTTATTGTGCAGTTCTATGTGTAAACTGCCTACTGTATGACAGAAAGGTACCACACAGGTGAAAGAGTGGATTCTCCTTTCCATTTTTCTCAAAATACAGACAACTGTGTGTGCTTTAATGGAAGATGAATGCTTGCCGTCCTACTCCATAGGAAGAAATGTGCTGTCTTGTAGATGGATCCTTTTTGCACGTTTTAAATCTGAAAGTGACCTTTCAGGAGCTGCGGGGATGGCAGGAGAATAGCAGAAGGGACTTGCAAGTTGGGACCTGAGGATGTTGCACACTGCTTCTGGGGAAAGCTGTGAGGAGTGGTGGCTCTGACTCACGTTGTGTGTGTTCAGAGCGAGTACTGTAGTTACTAAAAGCAGCTTGTTTACTTTAGGAGTTGTATGTGCTAGCTCTAATGGACATTAGAAAGCCCAAAGCACAGCTGTAAAACATCTGTCTCAGGGACCAGGTCTTGTCTGTCTGATGAATTTTTGTCCTGCATTTCATGTTCAGATTTAATGAAGAAATATATATATCTTTTTGGTAGGAAAGTTCTTACCCTTCCTGCTTGAAGGCTGGGTTACACTTGAAAAGCTATCATGCTGTTGTCCTGAAATCAGAACTTAAAATAGTGACTCAGTATTAACTTAACTCCACTTCCTCTTTAATCGGATCATCTTGCTTGCTATATGACCTTATAACACCTTAATTTAAAGGCTGCTTATTCTAGTGGATTAAATTTGGAGGTGTCTGGAGTGGTGGGCATTGCTACAGGAAGTGCTTAAGAGGAACTGAAAAACCATGTAGCCTCAAAAAGCCCCCAGAATGGAGGAGGTGGTATTTTCCTACTCGCTGATGCTGACAGTGGATGGACGTTGCTAATGTATGGTCCATGCAGCAGTGCAGGACTTGCTGAAGGTTAGGGGAGTTTTGAGAATATGGTTCTGCTGTGCTCTGGGTATAAATATATTCATGTCTAATGAGTGAATTTGATGCTGTTAGCCTGATGTATATACATCAATAGGCTACGAGGCAACATACCTGCTCAGCACTTGCTCCTCGGGGTGGTCAGTTGTCAGCTGGCTTTTCTTCTTTTCCTTGCATTTAGTGCTAGTGGGCTCAACAGGCAGCTGTGAGCCAGGGACTCCAGTGCTGCTCCCAGCAGGTACGTCAGGCTCATAGTGATGCCTTTTGAGGTCTGCCATGCTGGGCTTGGTAATAGTTGCTGTGTACGCACCAGCTCTCATCACGTGATTGTGGTTATTTACACGGCGTTAATTTTGTCTTGATGCTGCTCTTGTGAGGCAGGTGAAGACGATCCTTAAGAGCAGAGTTGGTCTTCTGTTGAGCACTTTTAGAAATCCACTGTGAAGTTTAGAGGTAGAAAGAGCATAGTTTCTATCATACACTGTGCTATTAGCCATTTTGTCTCATATTTTCTGTGAGGGTTTTCTTCCATCTCAAGTCAAACCTTGACTAAACTAAACAGGAACCAACCAATCTCTTTGAACAGCTGTGTGTTGGGTGTGATCTGAATATGGGGCTTACGGTCACTTTTCCTATACTCGTGAAACCCTTGATTGTTATGAGCCTTGGAAAAATCAACAACTGGCTTGTGCTGCCTTGTGTTGGGTGGAGGTTTAGCAGAAGGTTTGTTATTCTGTATGGAGCACATGCTGCTGCACTCCTTCCTGCAGTGGCAAAGGCTGGAAACTGCGGAGAGGCACAGCCCTTAAGGGCTTGTTGCAGCAATGGCTGCATCTTCTGCACTTCTTGAGGGGAAAATCCACGTCCCAGGTTTAGAATGATGAGTGCAGTTCCTGCTTAATAGGTAACAGAGAGGTTTTGTTTTCAGCAGCTAAGGTGTTGCACAATGACTGGTGACTTGGAGCTGAAGATTGAATTCAGTCTTCCAGTAATTCCTTTAAGTGCTTAACCTAAATATGCTGTAGTTATTTTAAGTACCTTTTTATAAGGGTAGTAAAACTTCAAGCCAGTGCTTTGACTCGATATTATCTCTTACAACTGCTGTTTAAAACAGGAAAAAATATGAACATTTTGATTTTTTTTTTTTAGCACTTTGTATTGTTTTAACTCTTTCTCCTTCAGATGTGAAAAGATATATTTAACGCAAGTTCAGTATTCCTGAAATTTCAATGTATAACACAGTTTGGCTTTGATTTATTTTGAAACTAACTTAGGATCCATTGAGTAGCATACGGAGAAGCCCTGCTTGTGCGGCAGTGTTGAGTACTGTCATGTTTTCTGTTCCTCCCTTCATCCAGTGTTTTCCTTCACCTGTGCTCCAAAGTGGATAAAAACAGATTATAGCCTTTTTCTTATTGGAATAGTCCTTAATGCAACGAAAAAATGGTAGCGTTTCAGCATAGTCTGATGCTCATTATTTTGGGTGTCCTTGTCTCATTCATGCTACGTGCTCCCAAGCGTTGTGATCACACTTCAGTGGTGATAACAGGCACTGAAATGCAGTTTCTTTGCGTGAGGAAAGCCAAATGATATACTGAAAGTTGCATATTATCAAAGTAGCATATTTGTCAAGAGCTATGTTAGTTGTGTTACAATCTTGCTTTTTTAGTGGTGGAATGGCTGCCCCGAGGATCTGCATTATCCCCAGCCCTGCCTAGCAGTGTCCTGGTGGAGGGCTGTCCGGGAGCAGAGTGAGCCCCTCAGCCTCTGCAACTTCACAGCTCAGAATTTCCTTGGAAAAAGTGATGGGTAACACTTAATGAATTTTTTTTGCATGAATTCGCCCAGTCCTTTCTCAGTCTATGTAAACTCTTTAGCTTCCATTGGGACTGCGGCAATGAATTCTGCAGCTTAAGTACACATTGTATGAAGAACTGCTTCCTTTTATTTGTTTTATTTTGAACCTACCACCTGCTAGTTTTGTTTGATGTTCTCTAGTTTCCTTGTTAAGAGAGATGGAACAATGTCTCCCTACTTACCTGCTCTGTGCTGCTGGTGCTTCTGTAGGCTCTCTCTGGTTCTCTCTTCAGTTGTCCTTTATCTGGGCTGGGACACAGTGCCCATCACTCTACTGTGGTCCTTCAGTCATTTTACTCCTGAAGTGGAACTGCAGGAGGATGTGGGTATTCCACAGACTTGTGCAGCAACTTCAGCAATCATCTCTGCTGCAGTTGTTACTTTGTTTTTTAATTTTTATTTTTCCAGGACTATTCATAGCATTTAGAATTCTTAGAGCACAGCTCAGTCTGTTGACAGATGGTGTCTTCCTAGATCCATCTCTTCTAGCACCCAAATCTTGAGAGTGAGGCAGTGGGACCAGAGCTCAGGAAGATGTATGTAAAGCAGTCAGGCTGCTTTTTTTCCAGGTGTGTTGCATTCTGTTTACCCACGCTGACTCTCATCACCATTTTATTTCACCTTTGCTGGGTATGATGAAGATCTGCCACTTCCTGCTTTTGATTTTCACTTTTAGCTACATGAACTCTTTGCTTTTACCAGCAAAGTTACTTTAAGGCTCATCTCCTGTTGATCATTTATGTGCATGCTAAACAACACGGGTCGTGTCACAGACCTGAGAACACTCAGTTGACCTTTCCTAACACTTCTCTCCTGTTCAGAACAGCCTGCTTACCCATGTGCACACCTTCCTTCTTTTGCAGTTGTGGTGTCATTTCAGAACCTGTGGTGGAGGACCTTTGGTCAGAAGTTGAGATGTATTTTGAACATACAAGTCAGCTCGGACTTTGACCTCTTATCAATTGTTTCAAAGAATTTGTATGTATTAGCAGCACGGGGCTTTTCTATAGAAAGGCACCAACATTGCTTCTGTGGTCTGTATTTATCCATGTTCCCATGGAAGTTGCTTCTTGCATCTTCTCTGTATTCACCCCACTGAGAAGCTGGATTTGCTGGCCTAGGGTTCTTAACAGCCTAAATGTGTGACTGCCTTTCAGGACATGAAAGCAGTATTTGACACCTATGGTATGGTGAATAGATAAGCTGTTTTATCCTTGAGCTTGTCATAGCTCTTGGCTGAGTACCATCTTGTTTTGGGAACTTGTTACTGTTTGCTTTAGCTTGACCCAGTACTGCCTTTGAGGCTTTCTGCAAGGAAAAATTCCAAGAAAAGCTTCCCTTAGCTTCTCCACTGACAGTGAATGCAAGAAACCCTTTGTTTTCTTAGACTGGTTTGTATCATGGCTGTGCGTTAGCCCAGTGGGTTTTCCAGGAGGCTTCACGTATGTGGCCTGTGTGAAATGAACTTTTATTGCTTTGCCCTTTCGCGCATGTGCTATTTGTTTACATTTTTACTTGCTAGTTCTTTTATTTATTAATTCTCTCTTATGAAGAATGTTATTTCATGTGATAATTTCCCCAGCTCCTGGTTTACCTTTGAATGTTTTTGCTCTTTTTTTTCTTTGTTCTATTTTTTCTGTCATTTGCAACCATTTTGTCCAACTTTGGTTCTCTTACCAAGCTTCCTCATTTTTCATACTTTTTTTTTCAAAGTACGTGTTCCAGTAATACATTTTGGTGGTTGCTGCTTTTTAGAAATGCTAAACTTAAATGTATTTAATAAATTTCATTAGCAATAGCTGTTACGCTATAGTCAAGTCAAACGTGATGTGGACAGATGTGAATGTAATATAATTTGTTGGATGTTGAAATAGTCATAATCTTGTTAAAATGCTACAGTGTAACGCAATGTGTTTCACCATAACTTCAGAGAAGTGTTGGAGAATTATGGTTTATATTTGCTTTTATAACCTGTTTTGTTCTTGCCAGCAAATCGGTTACCTTGCCGACTTGTACAAGTAGCATGGATACCTGAATTGAATGCCATGGATTTAAGAATGAGTGACTGTCCTTCAGTCTGTATGTGACTGTCCTTCAATGACAATTCCCCATCAGCTGTAAATTGGTGCATTTGTCCAAATATGCAGTATAAAATAGCATTACAATCAATCTGTCTGTAGTTCTCATGGGACCCATAACTTTGATTTTTCTTCTTCTTTGCTCCCTATGTGAAAACCTCTACTGTAGTATACTATTTAATTGTTTAGCACTGAGGTCTCTCTGTTTTATCATAGTATGTGACATGTTACAGTACCCCTCTGTATAAAAACCTTTGGTGCTTGAAGCCGTGGTGGAACAGTAAGAGTTTATTCACATATAGATGTGACTAATGTATTTTAAAAAGTATGCAGAAATCGTATCTCCTTTGTGGGGGCTTTTGAGAATTATATTGCTTTGCTTAGCTGGCATGTACTTGAAAAAGTAGTAGGATCAAACTGAAAATGTGAACTCATGAGCATTTACTGCTATTTTGTTTCATGTGATAATTTGTTTGAGACAAGGCTATCTTGAAAGTTGCTTCAACTTCCAAAGTATGCAGAAATATTGCATGTGTATCTATTTCAGACTAAGCAACTGAATTGTGGGGAGTTTTGCTCTTAAGTAGTGGGGAAAAAAGTTTGCCCTGCAAAGATTGTGAGCTGTTTGGGACTGCTTATTCATGAAGGTAGACACTGATTTTGTGATGAAGGAGCAGTTGGTTCCAAGTGGATGCTCTGGAAGGTGGCCATTGTGAGTTCACAGAAATGAACAAAGAAGTGGAATTTTTAGAGAGTTCTTCTGTCTCTTCCTGCCAAGACCATAGGTGTCGTGAAGAGCTTGCACTCATTCCAGGTGTTGAGAAGTTTTGGTTGTACTTTGATAAGTTAATTTTTAAGCTTTCTCATGAAACCTCCTAGGTAGCCTCCTGTATGTATAAAATGTGCCTATTGGCTGGTTTTGTTTAATTCCTAAGTGAAGTTGAAATGAATGTGCTTCTAGGTCAGCTGGATTTGTTGAGGGGAAGCAGGAAACAAATCCTATATAGAAGTACAGGTTTTTGGTATACAAAGTAGCTTGAAAGAATTTTAAAATGGTGTTGCTCCGTGGTTAAAATAATGCCAGCAAGGCAGCTAGGAGAGAGTGGAGGGATGCTGTTCATTCTGATGGCAGAACGTAGGCTGATAACCTGTTACTTCAAACCGTGCTGAAATGAATCCAGCCAAGACATGACTGGAAACAGTGGGTTGTAAGATGATGTTTAATGGGGGAAGCAATGATGGGTGTTTGTAGGTCAGACTTTTTTTTTTTGTATCTCTTCCAAAACCCATGCATTTTGAGCTCTTCCTCCTAAGTAACCTTCATGAGTAGAAGGAAAGCCTGAAATTTGTTCATTCAAAAGCTGCATGGTTGTTCCACCTGAGTACAGGGCAGCCCTGCTGGTGGAAGATCACAAACTATCAGTCACCTATTGCCATGTTTAAGTGGAACTGGGGCTTTTATGGGCTGATTTATTAGAAGACACTGCTTACAGGCTTGTTTAAAAGTGGCAGAAGCAAACTTGATAAGAAAAAAATGACATGACAGTTCAAGGAGATTTCGTCATGGTCTATGAATAGCTGATAAACAAAACGAGGTGCTGCAGCGCTGTCATTTCCTCCACTCACCTCCCTGTCCCCATCCCCCCACACACATAGGATTTTGAAAGTGCCGCTGGGAGGAGGAAGTTGCTCTTAATCTGGTAGCACGAGTAAGGCTATGGATTGCAGGTATCTGCTGCTGCTTCTGTGGTGCTCGTTCAAGGCACGTGTATGACTTTTGTTTGCCCCTGCCATCGATAAGGCAATATCTTTTTGGGCAGGCAACAAGTTTTTAATAGGCTGAGCCCCACCAGGTGTGTTCCTAACAAAGTAGCTGAGTGGCAATTACTCATTGAATTGCAACTCTGAATTGCTGAAAACTGAGGCAGGTGGATGGTTGGTTGCTTTATTCTTAACTATATTAGAAGTTCGGCTTCAAAAGGGTGAATTATGAATAAGGGATCCAACTAAAAGGCAGGAGAGCCTTTCTATGGGTTAGAGAAGTCTTCAGCTAAGTTTGGTGGTGTTAGCGTGTTATCTCATTCTTAATCAAAAAAGATGTATGTGGCAATGGGTGGTATGAAATCATGTGTTGCAAGTTTCACATCCCTGCATGAGAGGATTGCAGAGCAGTTACATGATAGTGCAATAGCATCCCAATGTTGGCTTTGTTGTAGGATAAAATCACAACTGACTTTCTGACAGCAAATTGCCAATCTTCCTTGCTTTTTTCATGGGTTTACATGCATATGTGTTCCTTTTGGTGTACCCTGAATTTTAACGCGGTGTAGAGCTTTTCTGAGTTAACTACAACGACAAGTTTTTGGCAATCTTACTTGGAAAGTACTTTAAAAATGTTTGTGGAGGCTGAATATCCTACAGTGCTTCTCATGCTTACTTTCCTTCCCATATAATTATTGATATGAGTCAGGAAAGCATATGTGATTGGAGCATGAATTGATTCACATTTGCCCATCACTCAGCCTCATTTTCCTATTAACAGGATAGGTGAGGATTAGTGAAAGCACACAGATAATTTGTTCCTGTATAGCAATGGTATCTTATAGTTGAGAAAGCTGCTGTTCTTCTCTTCTTCCCCTTTCCCCTTTTTACATCTAGAAAAGAAATAGCCAAGGTACTACTTAAATGTTTTATCTGGAGAAGCAGAATAATAATCATAATCCTGTCACTTTATATATACTAAAATATATATTTTAAATATATATATATGAATATTCATCTAGGTACTGCTGTAACAAAAATGATATGAACTTGCAATAACTTCTGAAAAACAAGTAATGTCATGGGCAAAAAAGAAACCAAGCAACATGTTACTATGGACAATTCTTGTGTTTAGAATGCACAACTTGGGACTTCAAGGTAAATGATACGGATAGTTTAAGAATTTGTGGGCATAATTTAAGATGGTGATCTTGATAATCCTGCTTGGAAAGAGAACCACAGTCTCTGTGTTAAGACAGATGCATTTTCAGAACCAGCAATAATAATAACAGCAACCTTAAAAGCACTGTGCATTTTCATTTACTGAAGTCCCATCCATAGTCCCTGGCATTTCCCAAAAAAACAAGAGATCTAAAATCTGCTAGTTTTGCTCTGCCTTGTGATAAGCTCAATAGTATGTAACTATACTTGTCCTGGACTGTCGCTTGCCCAACATGATTACAGGATTGCTGGGCATTAGCTGATATGAAGCATGTCATTTGTTGTGCGTGCAAATAATGTATTTTTGGTGTAATTCCAGACTTGATACTGGATTTCCTTATGGTTTGTAATTTCTCTTTAAAATGTTTGTTACTTAGATCTTTGGTGTGATTAACAGCATTTACAAAACAGAATTAAAACATAACATATCGGTGGTATGTCTTAGTCCAGTTCCAGGTTTCTGTAACGTGAAGTGTCATCTATTGGTATTATGTGGAGGCTTCGATCTTAAGATATCTAAGCATTTTCAGCAGTGGAAGGCTGAGAACAGAATCTTGAAATATGTCTAGAATCAGTGGCCAAGTCAAGTCCCGGTTCTGAAGCCTGATAGATCCCAGCCTCTGGTATTCTTTCAAATGAAACCATCCACTGCTCAGTCTTGGAGCATTTGGAGTTAGTAAATGTGAGCTTTGTGGAAGTTGTGTAAATGGAGCAACTCATTTAGAAGTTTAACCTATTCATTCAAGAGGTTTGGCGTAGTCAAGGATGGAAACCTGTTTTCCAAATGGCATTTGCTTTCCCTGTGTATGTATTTCAGTATATTTTGGCTAACTGACTGACTGTAGTGATGTGATTGTGTGAGGAAAAGCAGAAAACTTACAGAAGAAAAAAAATATCTTCTTGCACCAATCTTTGTGTAATGATTAGTGGGTGTTTTCCATTTATGACCTTGAAAAATCCATCTTCCCTGCTCGAGAGCAAACTCTTTTCTGAATACATTTTCTCTCTCTGGGCTATAGTAAGTATAGCCTACAGTGCAGAGTAAATCACTTTTTTTGTTATACTGTTGAGTATAATTTAGGTTCAGTTGATGATTATTGCCTAATTGCGGTTGGTAGACAGAGTGAATATACTGCACTTAAGTTTAGGTAAAAGAGCCCCTATTTAATGAAGTTGAATGATAAAGCCACCAATAGCTCATACTCGTTCAGCAAAAGTGTCACAGATGTGCTACCACAGTTGGTATCCCTTTAAAAACACCCCTGAATCCTTGGAGAAGCATCCTGTGCGATAGCTCTTATATTCAGTGAGTTCTTAGGTGTTTCTGAAAGATTTATGGTGAAATCCAAAGCATTTCAAGGCCAAGTATAGTAGTCTTGTCAGATACAGCTTTACAGCCTGGTGACTTATAATGAGGGTAGAATGTAATTAGAAATTGTCCGTGTCTTTACTGAGTACTGATGAAAACTACGGCTCAGAGGTTAATTCAAATAATAATTAATATTGGTTTCTGTCAGAACAGGGTGGTAATGAAATCTCTGTTGTATGATGACTGATTCTAAGAAGTGGATGTGTAAGAAATAGAGGCTACAGTTTACCTTTTCTGATTATATTCAGTTATCTTGCAATCAGCATGATAGCTTGATAAAGTATAATCCGAGGGCAATTTAAACATACTCACAGACATTGCAACCTACGGGGAGAATCACCTAACAAGTTGCATCTGTTTAAGGGAATAGATTCATAGCTGGGTTGCTGAAGTACATGGATTTACTATAAATAATCCTTAAGGACCCTGTAAGAAATGTTATTTGTTAATAACTGAGCAACGCCGTGTGTTTGTGGAAGTATTCTTAATAAGATTTGTTAGCATGAGAAATGTGGGATGTTATATTGATGTTTGTTTAAATTGGACTAGTTTCAACGAAAGCGATAGACTGGGTTTTGCTGGCAACCAAAACAAATTCTGTTCGGTTTCTTTTCCTGAAATTTTCTATTGGAAAAGGCTGTTAGCTACTGCTTAAGCAAAAATATCTGTGTGTGTGTGTGTGTGTGTGTGATTTCAATTGCAAGTAGTCAGTGAGCTACTAGATCTCTCTTTTTTTTTTTAAAGAGATTTCGTGACTACTTTTTCTTCTAATTTTCTGTACCTGCTATGATTGTCTTCTTAAAGTCTGCCTACCCCAAAGCTTCTCTAGACAGTTACAGCTAAAGCTTGCTTGCTGTTCTGGGACCTGATTAGTTCTGCATAACATGTTTTTTGAAACATCTCCTTTTTGTGCAGTCTGTCTGTCTGAAATTGTGGAATAGAATCGTAGAATCACAAGGTTGGAAAAGACCTACAAGATCATCCAGTCCAACCGTGTTCCCATTACCACTGTTAAATGTGACTGGACTGCCTCCCATCGTTTCAAACTTGCCATAGTTGTAAGGCTGTATCCTCTATTGTCAAAAAGGAAAGTTAAATGTTTCTAAATTAGATCTGACAAAGATTGGGTATTTTCATTCTTAACTCTTGTGAAAGTGATTACAAGACAGATTTTTCACTCATCTGGATAATGCTTTCCATACAAACCGCTTCAATTCTTGGGAAGCAAAGAGGCTTTTCAATCAAGATTGCACCTCTTGGGGATGGAGGCACCCAAGGGGAAATGGGTTAAACAGGAGAGAGGATGGGAGAGGAGTGTGGGGGTGGTATGTTAGAACAGCTAAGATGAGAGAGATGAAGCAGTACGTTGATCTTTGAGCTGCTCTGCGTGATCTTGCTGCTTTCTTCGCACATTTTCTCGACAGCCTAGACTAGAGACTATATATGCTGTGCTGAAACTTCTGCAAGGTGAGGTGAAGAAAAAGCCTCAGTTTTAACTAGAATGGAGGAAAAACTGACTGTGCAAATCAGGTCCCTACAGTTTGCTCTGCCTTATTTTAACATAAGTGGTGAAAGATTGGCTTGGGAACTGAGCTGCGCTTAAGAGTTTTGAGATGTCTGAAGGTATGTACACCATCTGAAATCTAGAGAACAAACTCATCAGGAAGTACAGGCTTTTTATCTAAAATGAAATCTGCATACTGATTTTTCAAAAGCTAACAAAGGAAAATTGAAAGGACAGCTGAAATCTTTTTCTTAGTGAATTAAAGTTGCATGTGTATGCTTGATGACTTAATTCTTTAAGAGAATCTATTGCTTGTAGAATTGGTCCATCTTCTGTAGGAAGGCTGCTGTGTTGATACTGGGGGAAAAGAATCCAAATCTGAAATACCATGAGACTTGCAGAAATGTACACTTGAAGCACAAAAAAAAATGCTCCTTTAATTGCAAGACTGTCAAAATTTGTGCTAGTACTCAAAGGTATCAAAGTACAAATGTGAACAGGTAGAAATTTAAAGGGAGTCTCTTTACTAGACATCCTAAAACACTTTGTGTTTCTGTTTAGTTCTCAAAATAGCATTTTTAAAGCACATTTTAGGTTATCCTCCCAGTCCCTTTCCATGACACACTGATACAGAGGTATCAGTCAAGACTATCCCATTTTAACAGGGAATGTGAGCACTGGTGTGTAAATGTGCCATCTCCAAGCAGAAATGAGGCTGCAAGATGGGGAGCAGGGAAGAGAAAGGGAGGTTTGTCATTGCACTTCTGCTTTTTTTTTCTTTAATAGTGGTGAAATTGCTTGGGTTAGGGCTGCTTGAAATGTGCCGTAGACTGGCCTGTATCTTGCTTTCTTCAACCACTTGAAATTCTTTGGGAAGGGAATCTTCTAGAGGGTTGTGTCTGTGCTGTGGAATAAACAGTTGTCGTGTGAAACTGATGTGAGCCTTAGTTTTACTCTGCCTCCACTAAAATACACTTTTACGGTAGTTTGTGCAGGATCAGCACAGAGGAGTACAAAGAGGGAGCTTTTCAGTACAAAGGCTGCCTGTTTGGCCTGCCCAAACCACCGTGAATGTGTTTAAAGGGGACTTTTATTACCATGGAAACTCTCAGACAGGAAGGAATTTGTCCTGCCATATCTAGAAAAGAGTCTGTAATGGTCAGCTCTTGGAACAAAAGTGTTTCAAATAGGGGGATATATTCTAAAAATGTTGGATTGAATATGTTTTTTAGAAAGGAATATATAAAACCCAATCTTATGCTAATGGGCTTTTAATATGGAGGATTTAGGGAGGACTGCAGACAATGTGATCAGGGGAAGTGTTATGAGAAATCTAAGAAATTTTTACTTCTCTGTATTCAGAAGGCTTCCTTGGTATGGACTAAATGTAGATGAAACATTTTTCCCTTAAGTAGCATGTTTATCCAAAACAGCCATTTATTGAGGGAGTGTGTGTGTGCTTGGATTGAACTGCTGGAGGCAGTCCTCTGAGCACCATGAATTAACTGCTTTTGGAAGGCCAAAACTAAGACCTGCTCTTTTACTCTCCTGACAAATAGACTGAGCATTCACAAATGACCTTTATTTTCCTGAAACACACTGAGGTATAACACTTCTTGCCTAAAAGAAATTCTAATGTCGGATCCCAGAATATCTGTGTGTCCTTCACTGTAGCTTTACGTTGGTATGAAACGATTCAAAGTTAGCAGTTTTCCCTGCAAGCCAGCAGGTGTGGTAACTTTCTGCGTTTGGAATAGTGTTTCCGTATTGAAGTTGCAGACTTGACTGCATGGCTAATCAGTCCAGTGCAAAATATCTTTTTCATGTATTTGACCAAATTAGAATTCCTTTTTTTTCCTCTGGAAGTCATAGCAGAGACACGGACACTGGTTTCTGGTGTTTCCACGCAGCAGATGCCTGACTTATTTTAATGCTATGCTTTTCAAGTTGGATTGTTGAACCACCTACCTGACTTTGGCACGAAGGGTGTTTGAATGATTGGTGTAGACTTAAGCTGCTCCAGTGGGTTGTGCTGCTCGAAAGCAGCTGTCTTCCTTTTGCTTCTTCCTTGTGCTATGGTTACTGCTCATTGCCCCTGTGGTGATGCAAATTCTTCTAATGGTTAGATCGAGATGTTTGGGGTAAGCAGTAGAAAGAAGGCATCTTGTTTGTGGTTAGGAACAGAAATAAATGAGGAGGAAAAACTGTCATGAAAAACTTTCCGCTGTCCTGTTGGTTCTGCACTTGCTTACAGCTACTGATAATCAGTGTTCAAAGTCTAAACCTACATGGCAGGCCAGGTGAAAAAGTTATTTATATAAATATAATGGAGTATTTATATGTGCCTTCTGCAAGCACTGAATGACCTTGTTTGCATTATGTAGGTTAACACTAATCTGTTGCTCTGATATGAGGGCTTCCGTCTTACACATTGATCAGTTTAGTTACTTGTCTCCTGACTGGAGGAGCCAAAAGGATCACAGGAGATGTTTCCAACCAGGATTAAAAGAATCAAATGGGGGGGAAAAGAAAAAAAACAACAACAAAAAAACCCCAAACCCCACTGTTTCTTCTTTGTAAAACCATCTTTATGTGGTGTTTCTGTGTCCCTGAAGTACTTGGTCCACTTATCTCTCCTGAGGACTTTGTGCAGGTTGCATTCCAGACAACCCTGGGGATACACAACTTCATCTTGGACAGTCAGTTATCTTTCCAAGAGTGTGGAAACCCATGTTAGATGCTTTTCTCTAACAGTTAACTAAGTTGAGAAAGGAAACAGTGGTGACATCATGTATGACTTAATATGGTTATTAACTGTGCAGGTGTTGTAAAGCTGTGAATCTAAACTGTAGTGGAATAATTATACCATATGTCAGGGTTTTCTTCTTCATTTTTTTATCCTTCCTCTCTGTTTGTTTTTTCCTCTTCCTCCACTATTTCTGTGTATGTATTTCTGTGCTGTTTTGCTACTCTAATACGTCTTCTTTAAAAATGAAAAGCATCCCTCAAATTTTGATCTGTTTTGCTCTTAATCCGTCACCAAGCTTCTTTTCCTCTGCCACCCATGTGCAAGTGCTCGTACTCAGCACTTGCAGATCCTCCTTTTGTGACTCTGTTGCCATCCCTGTCCTCGGAGCGGGGAAGCAGGGAGCACTAAATCACCCGGTCACCTACAGCTGCCTTCAGCTTTCTCCCAAGCACAGCTAGAAGTTCAGCGATGGCTGCGCACAGCTTGAGAGCTGGGAGAAGGGACGGCCCACATGCCCCACCTCCGTCCCACACAGACGTTTCCCTTCTCCTCAGCTGCTCTGCTTTCCATCTGTTCTGAGGCCTGCCGGTGCAACTGTTTCCTTCATCTGCTGAGCTGAGTAATGTGCCTAAGGACCAGACACCGTGCTGACCTTGGGGAATTAGAGGTTGTGGGTTTTGAGAATATGGCTTGCGTCCTTCTCCTTTGCCTCCAGAATCTTGGCACACGTGTCCGATATCTTAATATTTGTTACGTACGTCTTCATTTCTATGGAATGAACGCGCTTGCTTATCTCCGCTGTGTGGGACAGGCCTCCAGCACTGCTTGTACTGCATCTGCCCCTGCCCGAGAGGAGGGCTAGGGTCTGCTCAGACCCACTGGTGTGTGGAAACACTGCAAAACTTAGTTATCCCTGCCCATGTACATCAGAGTGCATTCCTAGCTTGTCAAGTTGGACAAGCATGCAAGCAGCTTTCTTTTTTTCTGGTGGTCTTCTTCCTTTGGAAGTACTTCTTGTTTGTGTTTTAAGTCTGTTTAGATGCTGGCAAATTGGTTTGGATTTCAAAATGTTATGTGTGTATGAGGAATGCACCTACTACCCATTTCTGTAACTGAGCAAAGCTTTTGTTTTCCAGACCCTTGCTGCTACACCGCATATGGGATAAGTGTGCTCTGACAGCTTGGGCTGTTTTGTTTTGAGGAGTTCTGTGATCTCACTGAAGGGTTTTAATATTAATTTGTCACTGGTGTTATGGTTGTGTTTTGATGATAGTCACTTAGGAGATGGGTGTTAGGCAACCAGTTGAAAATTACTGTAAGTGATTTTTTTTTTAATGATTCCTGTGTTCAACTTGAAATCCCAGAGCACGTTAAAAGTGCTAATGCTCGTTCTCCAGAAAGAAAGGTTTCTACGTATTCCTCAAATTAGCACTGATAGCAGCTATGTGCATGTGTCACTGATTTCTCTCTGGCTGGGGATCATGCATTTATTAGCTTGATGTTGGTGGAAAAGGATCATATAGAAATAAAAAGCCATGCATTTTGGGATAATGAACATATTGCATTACTGGAGGTGTAATACAGTTCTGAATGGCTTTCTGTGGTAATGCATGACTGTCCATGCAGTTGTCACATAGTTCTGTGCAAAGAGAAGCTCTGTGCCCATGTAATGTGTTGCCTTCTTGAAAAATATGGAATGAATGAAATGGTAACCAAAGAGGAGAGGACTTGATGACACAGGAATGCTTTTCTTGATGGATAGTAGTTATGTGACTCACCATCTGAGTTGGGTGCTCACTCACGAGCAACTATCATGCTGTTAATAGACTCATATTTCAGTTAAAGCAATGGCAGTGGGTATGGAGATATCAGGTAAGGGGTCTTGCGATGTTTTTTTGTTTTTTTTTTTCTTTTAAAAAAGCTTCCTCCTTCCCTGCATCTTATGTTTTTGGAACATTACTAAAAAAGATGCAAAATCGGGGTCAAAGAGAAACCAACTTGTGATTCTTTTTTTTTTTCCTACATTTGGGGACAACAAACAGTGGCATATCTGCTGATGGTTTAAAAGTTGGATTATCTGGTATGCTAGTCCTTGTAGCTGACAGGCTCTCCAGTTAATTAGCTACTGTATGGTACAGCAGAAATGGGAAATAACTACTAATTCAGCCATTTAAAGTAATCTGGGCTTGCATTCAGTCAAAGTTGCAGATGTCAAAAAGAAGCAGGGGAAACTGGGAGGTCTCTGGGCTCCTATGAAATCTGAAGTTTGAAGTATAATCTGGCATCTTCAGCCTAGTTCTCAAAACTATGAAGATATTGGAATGTGTTCTGTAACGTGGTTTCATTTCTAACAGTTGTCATAAAGGGTGGTATGTCTTGTGAAATAGCAGATGGATGCTGCTTTTCTGACAATATTAAAAAGCAGCAGTATAAATGATTGGACTATCTTACTGTCATAGATTTGAAATAGAGGGGCTACATAGGTTTCTGTCTTGTATATGTGCCTTGCGTCAGTGCTTTGTTGATGTATATTTTTTCCTTTCCTCTTGAATGAAACCCTGTCTTTAAACTTGTTTTGGTTGACTTCAGCTCTGGGGAAAAAAAAAGGCTTTTGCAAGTACTGTTCTAGACCTCAGCTGTAAATCTGCTCCAGCTTTGATGCCATTACTTAATTTAGCACTTTACAAGATGAGAGAAGAATGTAGTTTTGTCCTTGTTGTGAAGAAGATGTAGGGGATGGTTACTAAACATGAAAAATGAACTGTACAATTTTGAGTAAAGTAGTATGTCATGGCTGTATCAATAATCTTTAATTCCCAGATTATCAACAAGGGCTGTTACTGGACCAGGCTAATGGAGGCATGGAGCTGACTGTCCCGGTTTAAGTGAACTAAATGGAATTACATATAGAGAGAAAAAGAGAAAAGAAAAACCCTGTTTCTTGTTAGAGTACCTTGATATTGTGGGGGGGAAGAAAAAAATAATCCCTCTTGTATGTTATGCTGTTTACAGTCTTGACATCCCTGAAGAATAAGAGAAATTCCCCTTTTAAGAGTGCACCCAGATATTGATGAAGTACTGTGCAGGGTTGTTGTTTTTTTCTTTTTTATGCATCAATTTTTTAATAGGGGACTTAATATTGTCAAAAGTGAGAGTCAGAATTTGTTCAACAAAACCTTACTTAGCCTCCTGACCCTGGAAAGTTGCTTTGTAAGTTGTCAGAAATCAGTCGCAGAATGGCTTGGATTGGAAGGGACCTCAAAGATCATCTAGTTCCAACCCCCCTGCAGTGGGCAGGGTTGCTAACCACTAGATCAGACTGCTTAGGAACCCATCAAGTCTGGCCTTAAATACCTCCAAGGATAAGGCATCTACAACTTCTCTGGGCAATGCAATTTTCCAGAGGAATAAAAAGTTAACAACAACTTTAATATCAAATAAATACTTATAGTTTTATATATATATATATGTTTTGTTGCTTTCTTTGCTTTGAATGTGTAGTTTTTGTTGAGGATGTAACTTGTGATTTTCTGAGGTGGTCTTCGCTTACTTCAAGACTAAGTACAGAAATGGTTGTTCTCTGACAGGACATGAGGATTTCAGGTGCAGGGTAGGAAAGGAAGAATTATGGTCATCTCTGCTTTAGGTTTCTGGATAATATTCTGTGATTAGATACAATAATAATGAAAAAGGTGGTGTAAGAAGTTGGTCAGGAAAGCTCGTTGTGGAGGTTTTATTATTGGCATCAGGCAGTTTA
The DNA here is from genome assembly GCA_035772895.1 of Perdix hodgsoniae. Lineage (NCBI taxonomy): Eukaryota > Metazoa > Chordata > Aves > Galliformes > Phasianidae > Perdix > Perdix hodgsoniae. The sequence goes on along the minus strand of JAPSGF010000019.1, from coordinate 2,035,154 downwards.
TTGTCTCCTTCAAGTTACTTCTGAATATTTTCATTTTGTGACCAGTTTTATGTAGGATATATATAATGGGGAGGACAAGGAGCTATATTTTGTTCTGTAAACATCATTAATGAAACAGTTACCTGAATCTCAGCTGCAGATCCAAATAGCATCGGCTTATAGAAGCATAAGCATTCTGTCTGACACCAATGCATGTGATTCCTAAATCAATTGATCTCTAGCAGAGCCTCATCCATTCTATTTCCTCAGCTGTGCAATGTATATTGGGTTCAAGGTGATGTAAGTCTTTGCATGCTGAGAGAGAGAGAGGCCACTTCCTGATGTGCTAAGGATGCTATGAGAATGCCATTTACTGTTTGCTTCTTAAGGGAAACACAGTGTAAGGTTTCATAGTTCTGGCCTTTTGATGGCTGCTGAATTCTGAATGAGTATTTATTTTGTAGAAAGAAAATAAAATTGTAATTTTTGTTTAATAGCTTGTGAGAAAAGGAATATGTATTTAGATATTTGAATCTGAGTCCTGAATTCTTTTGCTTTAGGGTCTTTGCTGCTTAAGTGTTTTGCCTCTTATTTTTTTAATGAGGCAATTTTATGAATCAGATTTTTTACTAAAGAAATTGCTGGTCCAGCAAAGTGGATCCCCAAACCTCTTCCACAGCTATCAAAATAAGCTTTCTTATTTCTGATGTTTGTAGAATAGCTTGACAAAAAATGAGGATATTGCCTTTAATTTGCTTGCTTTTCCTACTTTAAAATAAATGGAAAAAAAAAAAAAACCACAAGGAAACAAAAAAAGAATCCCTCTACACCAAATATTAATCTCAGAAGTTTTTCAGTGAATAGAAAAAGATTTGTTCATGCTGAAGGGAGGACACTGTGGGAATGGGTTTTGTAAGCATATAGTCTTCTTGAAATGATGCAGCAAGATTGGTAAATTTGGAAGGTTAATTTAAGTGAAATTATTAGGAACAATGAAGGTGATGTTTTTACTTTTAAAATTGAGTTCAGCCCAGCTTTTTGAGAGAAGATGGAAATTGGTTCTATTTCTTAGTAGATTCTTCCAAATTTGTTTTCAGATGAGTAAAAACTTCCTTTCACATCTTATTCATCTATATCTCATGATTGGATTTGTATCACTACTGATGTACTGTCACCAGTCTCTGTAAAGCTTGCGGAGGATTGGAGGTAGCTCAAGACTTTCCTGTTGGGGGTTGTAGCAGATAAATGTCAGCTACTTCTACTGCTTGCAGTAGCTTGAATGACTGTGGCTCTGGAGGCTGGGTCAGTAATTATCTTTGACTTGCAAACTACTTCCAAGTTCCTTAAAATCTTGGTGAAAATGAGAGTGAGATAGCATAGTTCTAAAAGTACAGAAGGCAATTTTTTCCCTGAAAGACTTTTTAAAGTAGAAATTCATTTGAGTCATTTTAGAAGTGCATTTAGAAGTTAAACAATGTGCATGAAAGCTCCTCAGTTCTTCTTTACAAGGAAGAAACTCTAGACCTATTAAAGATCTGCACAAGACGATTTGGTTCTCTTCAGTTGGAATCTCCTCTGGTTATATCTAGGAAAAACAATCTAGTTCAGCCCTGAGCAGAAAGAAAAGCTACAGCGGATACAAGACCTGATGGCACTGATCTGGCAGTCTCCATTCCAGTCATGTAACTTCTGCCAGGATTGCCTATGCAGTGTAGGCACCTTTTTCCATGTGTGTACGCACTCTGTGAACTGTCCTGTGCTTATATTTGGACCAAGGCAAAGGAATGTAGGAAATAAGTGAACTTTAAAGGTAGCAGTTTCTTTATTCTTCAATATCTTAGTCTGTGGAGAACTTCAAGCTCTCTTCTTCTTGTCATTCTCCTTTGCAAAGAATAGCTTAGTGTAGCCACTTTGTGATGTGGTCTTAATTGCTGATCATCACTGAGGCAGGTGACGTGATTTAAAAACAAACAAAAAAACAACTTAAGCATATAAGAGCTTGTTCCCAATCCCCAGGCCAGGAATATCTTTTTGGCATATCTTTCTTCAAAAAAGGAATAGGGTATTCTAGATGCTTAATATCTTTGTTCATTGCAGGGGAGTTGGACTAGATGAAGTTAATAAAATTGTTTGAGTTGGAAGGGAACTTTAAAACAAACAAACAAAAAATCTCTGGTAGTCCAATAAATAGAAGTTACGGAAAGTGTTTCAGTATTTGTTCTGTATGTCAGCTGCCGTATTCTGTGGGAAATCAGTGAACCTACTTAGCAGTCCAGGCAGTAAATGAAGGTTCCTGAAGTCTCTTCACTCCATCTAGTCTGTCTCTCCTGCAGTGTCCCATCCTGCTTCTCCCCTCACCTCCAAATCCTTTTTCTTTATGATTGACTTCAAGTTAGTGAAATAATGTAGCAGTACCTTTAAATAGTCTAATGCATATAAAACAATCCTCTATTAGTATGTTTGTTAGAAAAGAGATCTGTAATATCTTAAAGGGAGGTTTGTAAAATCTAATAGAGCATATGTGATTTCAAGTATTTAGTTTATGCAATATTGATGTTATTTAGGGGAAAAAAATGATAATTTGTAATCCTTAAGCAATGTAATATGTATTTTTTCTATTTGCTGAAAGGTTCAAAGGCAGTATGCTGAACGTATTGGCAAAAATTACCATCAGGGCTAGAAGCTGAATGAGGGCTTAAGTTCAGATGTAGGATGATTCATCTTGCTACATGTAAAGAGCATAAAGGGGAACTACAGTTTTGTTCCGTGATGCTGAAATATGTTCCCTTTAGTTCTGTGAAAACTCTGGCTTTTCACTTTGGATATATAAGGTGTATTTATCTTCACAGAAATGAGTGTGGATATGTGGTTCCTGTACAAATGCATGCTGTGATCTCCCAGTATTTATGAAGAACACATGTACAGGAAAATGACTCTTAAGTACAAGTCATAAATTGAAATGATTATAGAATATACGTGGACAAATATACCATGTGTGGTATGGGTAGACTGTAATTTCATCAAGTGGTTTTTCAGACTTCATAAACTATGAATGAAACATGATTGTATTGGCCTTAGAACAGGTAAAGTAAAATATGGGATCTGGCTACTTTCGAGTGCTCACAATTCCCTGGCTGGAAATAGCCTTTTGGGATAATGATTAAGTCTTAAAACCTGCCTGTGATTTAAAGAGGGAAGAAAAAAAAAATTGGTGAGAATCACGTGTTCGGAAACCTTGGGAAACATTCACGTATCCAGCTCATGAATTTTTACGGCACCCAGCTTTCCGAACAGGGTGAGGCTTTCACACAGAGGGCGGTGACACACTGGAACAGGTTGCCCAAGGAGGCTGTGGATGCCCCATCCCTGGAGGCATTCAAGACCAGGCTGGATGTGGCTCTGGGCAGCCTGGCCTGCTGGTTGGCGACCCTGCACACAGCGGGGGGACTGAAATAGATGATCACTGTGGTGCTTTTCAACCCGGGCCATTCTATGGGGCGATTCCAGGCGCTCAGCCGGCCGGGCGTCGAGCCCCGCTCTCCACCAGCCGCCCACTTCTTTGGCTGTTCCGCCTTGCGGGCCGCTGTGCTGACCGCGGGCTGCCGGCAGCAGCGCGCCCAGCCCCGCTCCGCAGGCCGGGAGCAGCGGGCAGCCATGCCTGCGGCCTGCCCGCCCGCGCTAAGCCTCCCGCTCGCCGCGGTGACCTTTGCCCCTCGCTACGCTGTGACACCCCGCCTGCCTTTGTGCTCGAGTTTACTCGCGATGGATACATTTCCCTCCCAATCGCAGATGCCGGGATCCGGCCGAGCCGGCAGATAAATTATTTTCAGCTGCGGGCTCCGCCGGGGGGGGCTGGAGGTGGAGGAGGGCGGCCGGAGCTGCCCCGCTCCCTGGCCGGCCCGCTGCCGTCTCCAGCTCCTCCCGGAATATGAAAGGGGACGGCTCGCAGCCCCCTCTGATCCTTTTTAAATGCAAAAGAATGTAGGAAATTGCCCGCTCAGTTGGTTAATCAGTGACAACTGCAGCGGGCGCACAAAAAGCGCGGCCCTTAACAAGAGGCATCCGTTGCGCCGGGTGTTTTTTCAGCGCCTCAGCGGGTCGCCGCTGGCCCCACCCCTCGGATCCTCGGCCGGGTTACTGTCGGCTTTATAAGGGGACGGTAATTGCTGGGAGATTTCTGGTGACTGATGGCAGCAATATCAGGCTTCCCCCCGGGTCCCGCTCGGGCTTTTTGTTCGCTGTCCACCGCCGTCCTTCTGGCTGCAGTTGCCCAGGCCGAAAACCGTGCTGCTCCTCTGGCGGCCGTGTGTGGGAGATAAGGCGGCTACCGAGCGCTTGTGAAAGTATTCCTCCATCCGTTGTTGTGGCGGCAGTTGTTTCTTTTGTTTATCTGCCGCTTATTTTTAGATGAAACCTCTTCCTTCTCCCGTCTGTATTCATTCCAGCCTCGTGTTGGTGGTCGGACGACCGAAGAAATCCTTTTAAAGTGCCAACCCGCATAGTGCTAAAACTGAAGTGTTTCTGGATTCATTTATTCCACCCTTCCCCCCCCAACACACCACACCTCGTGTTTGTTGCGTACTTCAATGTAAAAACGATTTCTTCCCCTGCCACGGTTGCCTCATTAAAAATCCCCAGATGCACACTTGAAATAAAAGTATTTAATGCGTTTCCCTTTTTCTGCTTGCCCAGACTGGAAAGAAGCGTGTGCTGGTGGCTGCTTGCTTCACGCTGTGGGTGCTGATTTAAAATTAGCAGTGCCCCATGTTGGGAGCAGCATTTGCAGCCCTACTGGCGTTGCAATGCAGAACTCACCGCCGGTGTGTGTTGTAACACCAGGCCGGGCGGGTTTGCATCATCTTCCTCTCCGATGATGCTGTTGTGGTTCTTGTATCAAAGCTGCTGTGAACTTGAATGACGTAGGATATTGTTTCCAAATGTGTGGCACAGGCTGAACTCTAGCTGGTCATTCCTGCATCAGCTGCTTCACAGCAGCAAGCTGCCAAATATTCTAAGGCTGTTGTGCCCTCAGTTGCCTCTATAAAAGTCTGTTCTTTGCCAAAGTACATGATGCGTTAAGGAAATAAAATGCAGTCTGGTTTCTTGGTTTCTACTTAAATGCTGTATGGGAAACTTAGATTTAATGGATTTCTTGCCCCACACCCCCTCCAAATGTTGCTGAGAAACATTCATGTTGTTTAGGTGACTCTGTGTATGCAAAAGCTGATTCTGAGGGAAGGCACATGAAGTTTTCATTCCACCTTCCCTGCCCTCCATTTGTACTTTAACAGGAGATACTGACTGCCTTAAACTTGGCACTGTGGATGTGTTTTCTGTGAAGATGTAATTAACTGGGTTTTACTAAGATAGATGTGAAATTAAACTCCTCAGAAATGCTTATGCTGTATTTGCTGGCTCTTCCCACTGAAGGCAGAATGTTTCTGAGTCGCCCGAGTTCATTCTTTTCATCCTTGTGAGTCCGTTCTCTCTTTCCTGGGGCAGGGGAGGAGTGAGATTCCTAGCATCCTTTGATCTGATACAAACTATATGGACTTGATTTTTACCGCAGCTGTACTCTCTGAAGTGTTTACTATATAAAGAATAAAAAAAGTCTTTTAGGCCGGTCAGAACAGTTTCTTTGGAAGTTACAGTCAAAAATCATATTGTAATCAGTTTACAGATCTGCTATTTTTTTCCTCTTATCTATATGCCAGAGAAATGTACCATGCGTGGAGAGCTGTCTGTGATAGAGTGAGAACTAAACATTAAGCAAGCAGGAGACCAGGTGTGTTTCCCATGTGCGTGTTTCAGCACTTGCATAACTGTCCAGGCAGAAGTGCTGCTCGCTCCATAGGTAGATGAGCTGAGGGGTAGAAGTCTCATCAGCTGTCTTCCATAACTGTCATTTTTCAGCATAGTTTTTACGGAGTTATCAGGATGTTTTACATATTTATGAAGTTTTAGGTGAATGCTTTTCTCCAAACATAAGGCTATCTCTTTGGTTACTGTTATTTCTGCCACCTACGCCTGTGCAACAAATACTTAAATTGCTACCCCTAACAGCCAGTGGGAGCTTAGTGGTTTTGAAAAGCAGTTTAAATATGAAATATTTAAATGCAGATTTAGTAGCCTAATGTTTAATCCTACATTTTGAGGCTCCAGTCTCAAAATGACCTTTGGCATGGCTTTGGTGTTTAGCATGAGAGGCCTTTTCGGCCTAATTCTTCAAAACAGCATGTTGTTTTCAGTATTTATTATCTTGTGTTATGGATATGTATGGATACGTAGTTGCGTTGTGTAAAAAAATAAAATGAAGCTATGTCTGTCAAGTACTTAAGAGTTCTGTCTGAGATACCACTGATAGCTGTAAATGTATTGGCAGTGTCTTACTTGGAATTGACATGTCTCACTTGGAAGAAGAACTCTGAGCAGTCGGCATTAGCTGCCTTTACACATTCTGTTTATCCTGATTACTTGCTTTTTGACTGTCAAGAAATGGTGCTAAATCTCTTGTATAGAAGGATGTAGAGGGACCTGCCCGTTTACAAGTAGCCTGAACAGAATGTGCAGATGGTGTTGTGGAAGGCAGGCATGTCTGTATGCTGCCCTTGTCGCTTCCTGTTCTTGAGAGCTGGGACCTGCTGCTTTCTGCCTTGGGAACAAGGCTAATGAAATTCAGGTTTTAGTGTCCTCAGCACTAGATCAGGTTATGATTATGCAGCAGCCAGTTTTGTTCCACTCGTAAAAGTGGGAAGCTGCCTAAGGCTGCTGGGCTCTGAAATACGAAGTCAAGCAATGGTTAACTGTGTCTTAGATGTAAAGTCTGGGTGGTTAGGACTTGGAATGCTGTGGACTAGAGTAAATGTAAGCTTTGTCTGCTGAGACAACAGGGTTGTTAAGCAATCGGCTGTGTCCTGGTGATTGGGATCATACAGTCACTTTGAATAGGAGTAGGTTGTCTGGGCAGCATTAAGGAAATATATTCATTGACTCTGAGTTCAGTCGGTTTGATGCAAACTCTCATGTTCAGGAACAGAAAAGCTATAGAATTTCATAGCAAAATCTTTGAGTTTGGTTAAGGTTTTCTTTTCTAATATTGTGTTATACATTCATATTCAGCAGGATACCTGATTCAGATTGTCTTTTCTTTGTACCTGGAAAATAGACATTGCTTTGTGAATTTCTGTTGATTTTTAACTTGTAAGACAGTTGAGAAGATAATGCATAAATCTATATTTTTAAACTATGTAGCAACAACAAAACCCACCAAACAAACAAAAAATCCCCCTCCATTTTTGGGCCGAGCTTACGTGGTTGTCAGTCTCCATCCAGTCTTGATGTTAGTATACTTACAGGAATATGAACTTATACTTATGGGAAAATGAACTGTAGTGCTTAGAATCATAGAATGGCCTGAGTTGAAAAGGACCTCAAAGATCATCTAGTTTCAGCCTCCCTGCTATGTGCAGGGTCACCAACCAGCAGACCAGGCTGCCCAGAGCCACATCCAGCCTGGCCTTGAATGCCTCCAGGGATGGGGCATCCACAACTTCCTTGGGCAACCTGTTCCAGTCTGTCACCACCCTCTGAGTGAAAAATTTCCTCCTAAAGATTTTCCTGGGGAACATGTTAGCTAGAATTACATCTTGGTAGAGGACTTATTTTTGTGTACATCTGTGGTGTGGTTGCTTTTTTATTTTTCAGCCTGGAGGATTTAAGCAGGAAAATTACACCGCTTACAGTGGAAAAAGAGAAGAAATGATCGTAACTTATGATAAGGCTGTAACTCTCGTGACTTGCTTAACTATCTAGATGGCATCTATCCTGTTAACATAAAAGGTTGAGAGCTTACTAGGAAATTCTAGCATCAACTGTTTTATTATCAAAAGGTGGTTAGCTTGTTTTGATAGACTGTAGCTGCTACTATTGTTCATTCTTAAATGCTCACTGTTAGTTGTATATCTCATCAGAGGGGTGACTTTTTTATTTGGGGAAGTAGAATAAGGTTTGGTGAGAGCACAGCTGACTGTAAAGGACTGCAGTCATAAATCTGAGGCCAAACTTAAATGAAGAAATACTGCTATGGCTTGGAGACAACTTCTCAAACGCGTTCTCGTGCCGTGTTCCAAAGCTAATAGCTTTAGCATTAACAGCACAAGCATGAAAACAATTCACACTTCAGATAAAAATGCTGAGCTGAAATCATAAATAGTGGCAAACAGTGTTTTCACTCTTAATTTAGATGATGGATTTCTTTGCATACAAGCTGCACCATAAAAAGTTGCTTTTCTTTTTAAAGACCCTGTGCTGAGGAAAGCAGATGTGCTGTGGAACCTAGAACCCATCTCCTTCCATACAGGTTTTAGTGCAGATCTGCAGGCTGTGTTGGAGTCAGCTGGGCAGAGTTGAGGTGTGTTTGTTTAAACACAACCCTTACCCTACTTTAACTTGGTTTTGTGGGTATGGTAGCCGGCCCTAACTACTGTTTGCTGATGTTGACTGTCGGTGGCTGACTGGAGCCTGAGTTTTATTGGAAGCCTGTCAACTGACAAACAGTAAGCAAAGCAAATTCAAATGTGTGTCTTATTTGTGTAACTGTGTTTCTGGAGATGCTGTTAGCTTATCTGTGACAAATAGCAAAGTGAGAATTCTTGTGGAATTTGGTTGTTTTATTGCAAAACTTCATTAGAGTTTCAGGAGGGTGCAGCATGTCTACCTTTGAGTGGTCATTTTAGTACCTTAACTAACAAAATCAGAGCAAATTCTTACCTGCCCAGAATTCTGTGAATGTATGCAGGCTTAGTTGTTGAGGGGGAGAGAGATCCTTGACTGATCTCGAGTTTGACATTGCCCAGATAGAGGCTGGGAGATGACAGCGCTGCTCCTGTGCTTCTTAGCGTTTCCAAGCAAAGAGCCTGCTCCATTAGGCAGAGACCAGCAGTATGTGATACTCCCAGCTTTGCCAGCTCCTGACCGCAGCATGCAGTGTCACAAGTCTTTGGGTGATCCTGAATCACTGCAGGGATTCACATAACCAAATGCCTTGCTCTGGAGCAATCTAATGCGTGAAGCTCGCTTCAGTGAAGGAAGCTCTTTTTTGCTTTGTTGAAGCTTTCTTATGCTATATTTTAATGAACTGATTGAGGTGAGAAAAGCTACAGATGGCTTTTGCTTAATAAAGGAAATGAAATCAAAAGAAATAGTTATTAAGAGACATGAAGGTGGCTCGTAGGAATTTACCCTCAAGTGATTTAGAAATATAAGTGTTAATATCCCAGCTGAGCACTAAAGAGATTTAAGAGTGTAGTTTTAAAGGTGACATTCAAATGCTATTTTAAGAGGAGTGATAAATGCTTGTGCTTTTCCTTGTGCCCTCTGCTTCATGCTGTAGAAGCTCATCTTGACAATGATTGCAAGCAGTGTAGTGAATGTGCTGATATTTTCTCCCTAAAACTTGTTTGGGACAAATTGCCTCCACTTGAAATAGTCCAGCTTGGCACTTTGCATCCAAAGTGACAGAAAGCATCCCTTTTCTGCAACAAAATGTGAGATGTGCACGTACGTGTAGATAAACCTGGTTTTGTGTGATTGCTGATTATTAAGGGCAAGTCAATATCTGCAAGTGCTGTTTCTACTAAATAATGACAACTATGCAGCAGTAGTTTTTTATTTTTATTTGCTGTATGGTTGGGCTTTGACTACCAGCTTCAAGTTTATTTCCATCGCCATAGCATTTAAAATTCTCGTTCTAGAAAGGAAAGATAGTGTTAGACTGACTAGCTTGAGCCATAAAAAGCAAACTCAGACAGAATAGCTGTGGGGAAAAGGGGGCATTTCAGCACACACCAGGCTTCCTGTGAAAAAACTAACCTGGAAAATGAAGCTGTTCTGTTAACACACATTACAGCATTTCCTGCCCCCCCCCCCCCCAATCCAAGTGCATAGTGTTTTACTATTTAATTTCTTTTGCCATAGCTAATTCTATTTCACGAGTTACACAGATAGTAAATATGGGCAGAACAAAACTTTAATGTGGTCTTCTGCATTGCTGTGGTTGCTATTAGTCTCATGATTATTTGAAGATGCCTAATGAAGGGTGGTGATGGTGTTAAGGAAATTATGGCATGGGTTCAGTGATCCACTGATCATAAAATGAAGAATCTAATAGTTTTGCTGAAATGAGTGGACACATCAAGTTGTCTTTCAGTTTGTAATTTTGTTAAATCAAGATAAATGATATATTAAAACAAACAAACAAAAAAACAGCTAAACATATGTATTTTTCTCCTAAGCATTGATTTGGGTCTTGGAGTTTTGTATATTTTCAAGGGTCACCTCTGTGTGTTTGAGAAATCTGTTCTGTGTATGACTAACTTTAGTCTGTCGCAGGACTCAGTGCTTCTGCTTGCTCATCTGATTACGCAGCTCAAGGGAATAAGGTTAAGGACATGCTGTTGGTAACTAGAGCGTTTTCAGGGCTTTAGTTCGGCAGATGGGCTGCTTGGCTATATTCATGCATCTGCCTACCTGCTGTGGCAGCTGCTGCTGCTGCATGTTGTGTTCTTTTGTTCTATTCCACCCAAGAAAGGAACACTAGGAAGTGTAGTGAATGGATTAATTTAAGGTTAAAGGTAGTGTTTTGCTTGCTTCCTAATTCCCTATCATAATAAAGCTTCTGATGGAGATGATGCAAGCTTCTTAAAGTGAAATAGATTTTTTTAAGATGTATTTCGGGGGCTGAAACTAGCTGTCATTGTACAGAAAACAGTCAACTGTATTTTCTTTATGTTGCCTGATGTTACTTATTTCAATATTTTCCTTTCTTTCTCTCCCTTCCCCCGCTTCTAGGAGCAGTAACCAGACTTTGCCTGACACTGCGTGGTCCAAAAGAATTAAGGAAATATGGAATGACATGAAGGAGATTAGTTGAGGATTAAAGGCTTTGAGGACAAAACACCTCGCCGAGGTGAAGCACAGACTAGCATTCTAGTTGTAGCTCCAAGGAGCTGTGTGCTGCAGAAAGATGGCAGATCCAGGAATGATGAGTCTGTTTGGAGAAGATGGGAATATTTTCAGTGAAGGGCTGGAAGGTCTCGGAGAATGTGGATATCCTGAAAACACAGTAAATCCTATGGGGCAGCAAATGCCCATGGATCAAGGATTTCCCTCTTTACAGTCATCTCTTCATCATCCCCCTGCAAATCAAAATCAAGCAAAGTTGACCCATTTTGATCACTATAATCAATACGAACAGCAGAAAATGCACCTGATGGATCAGCCGAACAGAATGATAAGCAATGCCCCTGGGAATGGTATAGCGTCTCCTCATTCACAGTATCACAACCCTCCCGTTCCTCAGGTTCCTCATGGCAGCGGTGCTAGTGGTCAGATGGGAGTCTATCCCAGCATGCAGAACGAAAGACACGGGCAACCCTTCGTAGACAGTGGCTCGATGTGGGGGCCACGGGCAGTTCAAGTGCCAGACCAGATAAGAGCACCATACCAGCAGCAGCAGCAACAGCCGCAACCGACACAGCCGCCACAAGCACCCTCCGGACCCCCCGGGCAGGGCCATCCTCAGCACATGCAGCAGATGGGAAACTACATGGCTCGTGGTGATTTTTCAATGCAACAGCACGGTCAGCCGCAACAGCAGAGGATGAACCAGTTTTCTCAAGGCCAAGAAGGCCTCAATCAGGGAAACCCTTTCATTGCCACCTCAGGACCTGGCCACTTGTCTCATGTGCCCCAGCAGAATCCCAGTATGGCACCTTCTTTGCGACACTCAGTCCAGCAATTTCACCACCATCCCCCCACTGCTCTCCATGGAGAATCAGTAGCCCACAGCCCTAGATTCTCCCCTAATCCTCCCCAGCAGGGTGCTGTTAGGCCGCAAACACTTAATTTTAGTTCTCGGAGCCAGACGGTACCCTCACCTACTATAAACAACTCAGGGCAGTATTCTCGATATCCTTACAGTAACCTTAATCAGGGATTAGTTAATAATACAGGGATGAATCAGAATTTAGGCCTTACAAATAACACTCCAATGAATCAGTCTGTACCAAGATACCCAAATGCTGTAGGATTTCCATCAAACAGTGGTCAAGGACTAATGCACCAGCAACCCATCCACCCTAGTGGCTCACTTAACCAAATGAACACGCAAACTATGCACCCTTCACAGCCTCAGGGAACTTATGCCTCTCCACCTCCCATGTCACCTATGAAAGCAATGAGTAATCCAGCAGGTACGCCTCCTCCACAGGTTAGGCCTGGTAGTGCTGGAATACCAATGGAAGTTGGCAGTTATCCAAATATACCCCATCCTCAGCCATCACACCAGCCCCCTGGTGCCATGGGAATTGGACAAAGGAATATGGGCCCCCGAAACATGCAACAGAATCGTCCTTTTATGGGTATGTCTTCAACACCACGGGAGATGGGTGGGCACATGAGACCAAATGGTTGTCCAGGCGTTGGCCTTGCGGATCCACAAGCAATACAAGAACGACTAATATCTGGCCAGCAACTTCCTAGTCAACAGCAGTCTTTTCAACAGCAAATGCCAACCTGTCCTCCCATGCAGCCTCATCCAGGGATACATCATCAGTCTTCACCACCGCCACATCCTCATCATCAGCCTTGGGCACAGCTTCACCAGTCACCACAAAACACACCACAAAAAGTGCCTGTCCTTCAGGTAAGATGCTTCTGATGAATAAAAAAAAAATGTTTTGTGTGATTGTAAATGCCTTTGAGTATGCACGAGATCTGTGGCTTCAAAGTAGTTGTTCTTGCTTGACTACACTGTCCTTTTGCTCAGTATGTGACTTTCTTAGTACACAGAAGCTAAAGGTAAAATAAGGTTTGTGTAGCTTGCTGATGTTTTTACAGTAATTATTACAGGATGGATTTATTGGATAGACTGAAATACTATATAGCAACAGGACAAACTGAGTACTGCTTTTTTAATTTCTTGTTGGTTCTTTTGAGGGGGAAATGAAAAGCACGAGTGGGAACTCTAGTTTAAGCTAATACCTTCTGTATTTGCAACTTGCTAAAAAGTGTTTATTTTAAGGGGTTTGTTTTAGTCAAACTGAGTGTTTTCTTCAAGTACTAAATGTTATTCTTCTGTTTTTTGTTGTTTTTAAGTTAAAACTAAAATGTTCATGTGTGTAAAAAATGTTCAAGATGAACTTATTTCATCACAAAGTAATGCAATTGAAAAGTGAAGGGGCAGCAGTTTATGCAACAGAATTCAGCAGATGTGAATCATAGTCTAGAATCAAATCTTCTGGGGCTGAAATAAAATCTCAAGTAAGACAGAAGTTCTATTTTACTGAGGCTTTGATCTGCTGAGTTTTGGTGAAAAATATATTGCTTCCACGTTATTTTTCAGTTAAAAGCTAGAAACATTTAAACATCTTGATCCCTCTGTAGCTTAGTGAGTTTGACTGCATGTTAGTACACTGAGCTGCAAAAGTGCCTTTTGGGGATCCTTGGGTTTGCTTGGGTTTGCCTCTGGCTCTATCAGTCAACCATTCTAGAGGTTTTGGTACTGAATGAATAGGTGGCCAAGATATATCTGAGGTTTAATTACTTTTAAATCCACTCGGTAATTAATGCCAAGTAGCTCTGCCCATAAATATTTGGAGACAATTGTTGGAATGCAGTCATAATGATACGATGTTACAATCGGCCATAAATAATATATAATAAATCATAAAAACAGCTGTCCTAGCCAGTGTCCCAGGACTGTGAGGAAGGCAGCTGCTCAGCAGTCCCCTCCTCTGCTGCCTGCCGGCTGCTTCTGTTTGCTGCTCCACACAGCATGAGGTGGGTCTGGGAATCAGATGTATGTGCTGTGGAGAGGCAGCTGACGAGGAGTGGTGGATGGAGCAGCTCAGCAGCTGGGAGAGGCTTCCACATTCTCCAAGGGGGTAGCACAGGGCATGCTGTAGGGTCATCTAGGCCTGGGAGGGAGATCAGCGCTACCTCGGGGTGAGGGAAAGGACAGAGACTTCATTGGAAGGAGGAGGAAGCTCTGCCCTTGAAAGGGGACGCGGTAGCTTCATGGCTGTCTTTCTCTCCCCTGCCTCCCGTAAAATAGGTGTGAAATGTTGTACATATGGTGGCCTTTCCTCTTTCCCCCTTCCCCCTCCCCCACCTCCATGTGCACACTTTGGAGAGTGTAAATAACCCTTCTTGCATGGCCATAGGGTGGTGTGTTCCTGGCTGGTTAGTTTTAATGGTGTTATTGTCTTCGTGGCTAAGCAGCCCGTAAATGCTCAAGACTGCACTGAAAAATCCAAGAGAACTAGCAGAAATTTTGAAAAGGATGCATGACAATGCAGAGAAATGTGTGCAAAAGAGAAAAGCTTAGGGTTCAGGAAAAGGAGTACCAGGTTAGATGCTTGTCTTTTTACCCTGAAGAAAGCTGACACATCCAGCAGGGAAAAAAAAAAAAAAAAAAACCAACAAAAACTTTGAAAGAAAATTGTGGAAATGGTAACATGAGAATTGTAAAACTAGAGGGACAAAACCCAGCATTACTGATATCTTTCACAGCTAGCAATGGAGGAGATGTGGAAAGACTTCAGATGACTGTACATAAGGGCTGTGTTCTAAAGCTGCGGTCTTCAGCAGTGGAGTTAATTCTGTGATTTCATCTGATCATCCAGTAAACTTCTTTTTAGCAGCAGCAGATGGTTTGGGAGGGCAACGTCTGCTTGTGGAATGGGAACGTGTTTTAAATGTTCTTGGGGCATTCTTTTCCTTTTAACTGGTGGGGTAGAATACAGTCAGCTCAACTCTTAAATGAGCTGTGCAAACTATTGCAGAGTTTTGAACTGCAGATGAATAACTTGAAGGTAAGTGCTGAAACTAAATAATTAGAGGAAAACCGCACTATAACTCAAGTTATTTGATTAAAATCAGTAATTCAAACAGTTGTAGCTAGCCAAGTAACTTCTCTGTTAGCCTACCTCTGTTAAGTTTTCATTTGGTAAAAGTTATTGTTAACATACCTTCCCATTAAGTAATTAGTTTGAGATCTGACTGTAGTAATGAAACACTTGACAGGCAGGCATTTCCCCCTGGAAAACTGTTTAGATCAAATATAAATTGTTAAAGTCAATGAAAGCCCAGCTCCTCCTCACCCCCTGGGGAAAAAAAATGCAGATATGTTTTAAAAAAAAAAAAAAAAGCCAACCCTGCTCTTAAGATTGAATGCAGATTCTGCAGCTATCCTGCCTCTGTCGTGGTTTCTCCTTCATGTCAGCTGGAAGAAAACTGTTTGCTGAGCAACAGTTATTTAAATGGCTGGTTTGATTTTATTTGTATAAAATGAATCAACGAAATGAATTTAGGCAGTGAAATGAAAATCGCTGTATTTTTAAATCAACAGAAGCCATCTTGGTAATTATTTTTCAGTGATTTAAAGCTAGCCTTATCATGGGAAAGCTGTAATACTTGTGGTTAACCAAATTACTGTTTTGTTTTTAGATATGTTGGAAGGAAAGTGCAGTTCTTTTGCTTTAAACTTGAAAAGAATTGCTGTGTCGATTCTAGAGTTCTTTATTTCTCTGTGTGTACAAAACTGCTACTTATTTTGGCTGAGAGGTACAGCTGGTGATTGACAACTTAACAGGGCTAGATGAATAGCTGAGAGCTAGATGTGGTTATTAGGACCTTGTTAGCAGTGAGTTCCTGGCTTCAGTTGAGTTATAGGTATTTATATGCACCACCATAGTGTTGGGACATTGAGTAGATGTGCTTGATTTTCAAGTCCTGTTTTGGAAATATACTTCAGCAAAGGCTGTGGGGTAGGGAGACAGGTTTGGTGGTGACCAGTTGGTTGGCCAAGGTACAAAGCAGAGGGTAGGAGCAGCTTGTTTGTTTTCACAAGGGGGGTATCTGTGTTGGGCTGGCCAGCTTCTGCCCTCCAAACTATTCATAAATAATGTGGAAAAGAGTGGAAAGTCAAATGTGAAATTTGCTGCTGTCTTTAATGTGCTCAAAACTGAGTGCCAAGTGCAGGGGTGAGGTGGAGCCTGCAGTAATGAAGCTAAATGGTTGGAAATATGACAGGAACATCAATTGCTTGGCTGTAAGCTGTGTAAATCAAGGCGTAATGCTTGGGCAGTTTGAATGTCTAACAAAGATCTCTGCTTAGGAACAGAATCCTGGTTGGGTGACTATCTGAAAATGTGCTCTGACAGTCAAAGAAACAGAGCAGTAGACATTGCTATAGAAGTAGTGGAGAGCAGAACGCAGATTGCTGTGTTGTGCATATGTGTACGGTATGCCTACGTGGCAAGTGCTGTGCAGCTCTGGGTCCCTTCCTTAGGCCTCAGTAAATAAGCTGTACTTAAAGGGAGAAAGTGATGGTCTGGGGAGAAGGGAAGATGCAGTTTTGAAACTGTGAGTAATATGGGTGCATGGAGAAGGTTGTTTGTCTCCTGGATACTTCAAGGGTGTTCAGCAAATTGTCAGGTGGCGAGCTCAAAACAGCACGCTAAGGTGCTGATCTCAGAGATGCTGTGTAGAAAGATCCATCAGGGTTGGATAAATGTGAAGACACCATGTTTGGCTCATCAGACCTGTGCCATAAACAAGTGGCAGAGTTCATTCTCAAGATGCATCTCCTTTATATGTGTATTTTTGTTCTTTTACTCTTCCACAGACTTACCAGAGATGAGATATCAGGTTAGATAGGCCTTTGGAAAGGGGGGCTCTGATACTGTATAGTTGCTTTTAAATATCAACACTTTCAAAAATGGTTGAAAGTATTTGAGTGTAAGAGGTTTTTCTGCCAAGAACGAACTATGCTGGGCGTTTCGTTCTATGGAACTTTTTGTTTACAGTAGCTGCTGGCTACTGTGTAGGCTGAAGTTTCGAGCCCTATTCGTTAAGTGTGTACCATAAACATGATGTGATCTACATTCTTTATAATCAAATATGGGAATACTTAAACAACAAACAGTTATGGTAATAGCTTCGATACTAGATTAAATGGTGGGACTCTACAGCAGCGCAACCAGGGTTGAAGAATATGTGCTAAGGTGCCCAGCCTCTTTTGGAGAAGGCTTTTGTTTTGCGTTACCAGTTTTATGCTGCCTTGTTTACCTGTGGGTGTGTGACTCGGCTTTCCGTGATAACTCTTGGCTCTCTTCAGCATAAATGCATTCTTTTGACGTTTCCTACCCTTCCTTGTAGGGGAGGAGGCAGGGAAAGTCCAGCTGAGTCATCAGCAGACTCATTCCAGTTACAGGGCCTTTCTGCAATTAAAACTTCATGCTTACGCTGCCTCAGCGCAATTTATACTTGGATATACCAGAACGAAGAGGGGTATTGATGCAAACTGTTATCAACTGGAGTGATCTGGAGTGATATTCTAACTCAGCAGAGAGTGCATGTTAAGTCAGTACTACTGGCATGCTCAAATGAAGTTGATTTTCCTGACTACTTGCATTTTTTGATGCCTGGGAATAGCAGAGAGGAGCCTTCATCTTCTTACTGTTTTTGCGTAACTAACTTTCACTGTGTGTTCTGGAATCTTATTTAGTAAAGAATGATGTCTAGGATTTGTCCTGTAAATCAGTATTCATAAGCAATATCCCACCTCTCCGGAGAAAACTTAATCAGATATTGAATGTTTAGAATTTTTTTTACTGTTTTCCTGTAAATAAGGAAGAACGGCTTCAAAAATTAAAAACAAACAAACAAAAAAAATCCAAAAAAATGCTTCTTGTTTTGATTGAGAGGCTCTTTCACTTCTAGTTGGTATCTTGGGGCACTAATAACTTAGTTCAGCTGTGAGCTGGTTCACATACAGATCTCTCGAAGGCTGTGATAACTGACATCTAATGCTTTTGCCAAGACACAAAAGTTGGTGTTTTTAAACTCCAAGTCTAATAATCGGTATTAAGAGATCAAAAAACTGATTTCTTCCTCAGCCTTCAGAAGGCACTATGTGCTTTTGTATATGGGAGGTTAGCGTGGTTCTGGAGTTAGTAGGCCTTTGGGCCAAAAATTTGTAGTTTTGAGGCAGTTTGGCTACAGATTTTTTGTTGTTTTTTTAAGTGTTAAGGAGGTACAAGCAGCTTCAGGAATACCTATTCCCTCAGGTGCTGTGATTTGACTGGAATGAGAATAATTTGTGCCATTAAATTATCTGCTCTTGAGTTTTGGGTAGAGCTAGTTTGCAGCATTAGCATAAAAATACAAGTCTGCATCAGCATACTGATTTCGAAGGCCTAAGAGTTACCAGACTCGTTCCTCAGCATGATTATGTTGAAACTTTCAGTGATACGTTGGTGACTCGAATGTGTTTTTCCTTCGGAATCATTTGGATTATCTGGGGAATCGCCTAACTAGAAATATTTTTAAGTTGTGCTGCTCTTCAGTTCTTAAATACTGTATTTTCATCTGCTGGTGGTCTCTTCCAGTGGGATTTGGCAGTCCTCTTTTTTTTTTTCCATGACTGAACACATTCTTATGTTTTATATTTATTTGAACAAATTTAAATCTGTTCTTTCAGGTAAGATTTTTTTCTTATGGTTGAAAACTGATATTGTAGAAAGAACCCTCCTATCTGTACCATTGCCAGCTTACATAACTTAAAACACTGCAGAGTTCGAATAAATGAACGGAGAAACACTTGACTTTTATTTTCTCTTTCTTTAAATGCAGTGACAATTTTAGTAAGGAGCAAGTTGCAGTTGAATTAGTAATTTCCTGTGTTTTTATTGTGGGTCCTCCTGGTCTTCCATCCTGCTTTTACATGAGGAATTTGAGGCGTGATGGTTTTACACTTAACAGCCTTTGCTGGCATAAGTGCCCCCTCTTTCTGTTCTCTGACTACAGTAGATGTTCCTTTTTCCACTCTGGTGGAAGTTGGATTTTTAACATTTGCCTCTAGAGACTGTTTCTTCCTTCTGTTCAGAAGGACAGTGCTTTTGACTTTGGAATTTTCTAAATCAAATTGTAATGAAAGAGCTGATAATTCAGTTAGTTATGAAGCTAATATACTGGAATGAGATTTTTTTTTTTAAAGAGATGGCATCACCTGAACAGTGTCTCAGAATTGCATAAAATATGTTGTCTTTGTACCTCCCATTGCTTTCTTTATGCTCATAGGAGGAAGTTTTTCACACAGAGGGTGGTGACAGACTGGAACAGGTTGCCCAAGTAGGCTGTGGATGCCCCATTCCTGGAGGCATTCTAGGCCAGGCTGGATGTGGCTCTGGGCAGCCTGGTCTGCTGGTTAGTGACCTTGTACATAGCTGGGGGGTTGAAATGACATGATCTTTGAGGTCCTTTTCAACCCAGGCCATTCTGTAGTTCTATGATGCTATGATTCTCATCTTTCTAGATGTCTATATTCTTTTAAAGCTATGGATATGTATTTTACAAGTGGTAGTGTGGTCTGGGTTTGGGGAATAAACTGCTGGGTTTTTCATTTGAGATGTTATCTATAAATATTTGGTGCTTTTTTTTTTTCTTGGTCAACAGCATAAAGATTAGCAGCTCAGAAGAGAGAAACATCCTTGAATTTCCTCCCCCCCCACCTTCGTAATTAAAGCATCTCTTTGTGCAAATCTTCCTTTTGACCAACGCAGAGGCTCACAGAAGGGGCTGGAAACAAACTGGTTCTGGGGAGTGTGGTAGTAGGAAACATGGGCAGGAAGCAGTGCTCAGGGAAAGGAAAGCAAAACAGAGCTGACTTAATGGAGCAGCACTGAGCGGGAGAGACAGAGAGGAAATGGCCAGCAGCCAGTGCTAAAGTGGAGATGGAGAAGTTCAGAGAGTCACTGCCCATGTGCTCACTGCTTGAGCCGCCTATCTCCTGAGCCCTTGCTGGTCAGTGCTGAAATAAAGCAAAACAAATGAAAAGCTGAATGAAGTCTGGGATGCAGAATCTTAACCCTTTCTTTATGTCAGCACACGTAATTGCTCAGTGAGCCTTTGCACTCTTAGGGATGCTCCTCTGGCTGGGTTGCATCTGTCTGGGTCACGTTCCAGCATCTGCTCATGCTGACCTCAGAATTGCCCAGCTGGTGGTGCAGGAATGGGAATACCTGAGAAGACAGGGGCTGGTCCTTCCTCTGAACTTGAATTGAATGTCCATTAACACCCTTACATGAGCGCAGGGCTCTGAAAAACTTGCTCTCAGTTACCAGCTCTAGTGTCCCCTCAGTTTAGATAGGTTCAAACCTCCATTAGAAGCCAACGCTTGGTCCTGTTTCATAGCACTACAGCAGTGATCAGATTCAAATTTCCTTGTGTGTTCTTTTCAGCTTTCCCCTTTTGCTCCTTTTTTTCACACAAATGTGATTTGTTTTCAGAAGTGTATTTTATTTATTTTATTTCTTTAAAAAAAGAACTCTTCTTCCACCTGAGATATTTGCAGCTATTTTGTTACTGAAGAGATGAAAGAATGCCCTCTTTACAGCAAAGAGAGCTATGCGCAGTTTTGTTATATGTGCATCATGTGCATTGAAATGAGGGAAGATACTTCCAGTATCTATCATGAGTTGTTTTCCTTGAGCTTGACTGCCTTGTTTGCTTTTTTTTTTTCTCCTTCAACATTATCATTTAGAAGCAATAAAACTTAAAAGTAAAACTCAAATTAATTTCTGGGACTTCTTTATGGTGAAACAGAAGTGATAGGATGGCTAAGTGGTCAGAGCATGAGTTTGATTTATAAACTCCTGAACCAACATTCTTACTGCTTTTTATTGATCTTGATACATTATCTTAAAAGTATTTAGTTAAATTTCTCTCAGATGCTGGACAAGATGTTTTTCCTGCTTATAAAGAGAAAAATACTGATGAATGGCATAAAAATTATTTATTCACAACCCAAAGTCTTGAAACTCCTGATTCAGGTTCTTATTGAGATATCCAGTACTCTAAAACGCGTAAATTCCCTGCTCTTCTTCTGACTCCTATGGAAGAAATAGGCTTATAAGGGGTGAGGTGGTTGTAAATAAATTCATGCAACAAAATGTCAGTGCCTCGTGTAGGGATTCAGCAATGCTGGAGGTTAGTCTGGGAGCAGAGAAGTTGCACAAAGTGTGGAAGAAAGTGGCAATGGAGGAACAAGCCAACCACTCTCCAATAGATTTGCAGCTGTCAGCAGGAATTGTTCCTTTGCTTCTGTTGCTCCATCACCTGTGCGTCCCTGTGTCAGTAGCAGCGGTCTGGGAGCAGTTGTTTTCTCCGCTTCTGCAGCTCTTGTATTATCCTGAACAAGCTTACACGTCTAGGAGTGGGTTTGCAATGTATGGATTAACCTTGTAGAAACTAAACACTGAGAAATCTGACTTTCTGGAGCTTGGCAGGTTTTTATGGAACACTATGAATGTTTTAATTTTGGGAAATTAAAAGAGTGCAATGTTTCAGTATACAGCACAAAATATTTGTTTAGTTACGTTGATACAGCATGTTGTAGGGAAAGCCAAGCAGTAAAATGTTGGCTTTCCCTCTTTTTTTATATTTCGTTAAATATAAATTTTGTTTTCTGTCAAGAAATTTTCACATGCAGTACAAGTTTCCAAAAGGAGTGTGTACCCACTTACAGCAGACCTTTATTTTTTGTCAGACAGACCGAATAAGTGAATCGGTTGAATTAGAAAGCATTAGTAAATTTTAATTGTTCTTAGGTAGTACTTTATGTCTTGTGTAACTCTACAGCCAAAGAACATAATTACCATTGTAATTAAGAATTTAATTTTCTATAGATTTTGAATTTAATGCTCTTATAATAGAGAGAGAGGATGAGTAACAGGCTTCATAACTAACTTCCTGAAATCAAGTTGTCAATATGAACTTCATTCTTTACACTCTTCTTTTTCCATCTTTCCCCCTCTCCAGATGGCCCTCTACCACTTGCGTTCTGGTACTTCATATCTCTTTTGGCCCTGCAAGACTCTGATAACTGTGATAATACTGTAATTTTCCTTACATGTGAGCACTTAATGATATGAAGTCCTTTATTTTATTTTTGGAAGAAGTCTTTCTCTAGCAGCCAATTGTTGCTAAATATAGTGGGAGGATTGTAGTATATAGTGTGTGTTTGAACTTAAAGCAGTGCTTACTGTAAAGTGTTGATCTCTGCTTTTACATAGAGAACCGTGGGTGAAGCACAGTAGTTGCTAAAACTATGCTAATTTTGAGCTTTATAGTTGTTTTTTATATCTCAGTTTATTAATGGGATATTGTATATATTCACTGTGGCGAAGAGCGTCCCTTGTGGAAATATGGATAAAGGCCTATAATATTGGAAGACTACTTAGTTCTTAGGTTTTTTTCTCTGCTATCTTCCTTTGGAATATTTCAAGAAAACTTGTTGGAAAGCTGATAATTCTGTGACTAAGACATGCTCTTTGGGATGCAGGGGATTCTTGCTATTTGAGATAGTTAGCAAACAATCTATCTGTTTCATGACTGTATTGTTTATATACCTGCGTGCTTGTGAGGTGCTCGGTAGCAGTGCTAAGCATGAGACTGCAGAACAGTTCTGTAGTTCCTCTCTGTAATGCACAGCCCCATGTAGATCAAGAACTTCTTTCCCATGTCGTGTAACACAGAAATATTTTGCTTGGCTGCACTTCGTCAGAAACGTGCATCTGGATAGGATAATGGAGGAAGACATGCAGTAGCAGCCAGAAACGGTCACAACAGCCACAAACTGAAGGCCAAAGCTCAGCTTACCATCAGCTATTTCTGCTGCTAGTTCCTGCTGCTGAATGGCAAAGGTTGTGTAGTTGGGAGTGAGGCTGTAATCAATATGTGGCTGCTGCGGCTTGCGGAGAGTAACCCTAATGGGCTCAATACTAAAAGCAGGGAGCTGTATTCCAAGCTGTGCCTCGAGTTTGGTGGTGGAGAGGGACAGGTGGTAATGCGTTGCTTTAGACACAATTCCAGTTATAAAATAAAACAAAATTAAAACGTGGTATTGCATAGGCGCATTATGTTTGAGACCCACTATGTAGGGGTTTTTACATTTTACTATAGGTTTTGTAAAGAACAGCTGGAGCTCATTAGGTGGTCTTTTACTAAAGATAAGGTGCTTAGTGCTTCATAGAACAATGTTAATCAGACTGGCTGGATAACTAAAATATGATTTAGATGTTATAATTAAGAGTTATCTCAATTGGTACCTCTAAATGAGGTGTTTGTCCTCAGGAAAGGAAGCGTATTTTTTTGCAGGCAGGGGGTAAGTTTAGTTTTAATGATATTTTCTGATTTAATTGTTAGTTTAGTTCAATTACTCCAGGAGCTGGAAAAAGGCCTGGCTATGACATGTCATCATATGCATATTAGATAATGCATTCAAAGACTTTCTTTATTTGTTGCTGTGACTAAAAGGCGAGAGCTTGAGAAGTATCTTGGGCTCTTTGACATAAATGGATCTTGGGCAGCATACATAACATCAAAGGATTTACATTCAAAGAAGTCTGTGATTTCAAGCCCACTTTGTCATGCTGAAGTTAATAAAATACTGCAATAGGAAGGCCATTTGAACAACTGCTGCCTTCCCACCTCAAGAAAAAAACAGAACTGATTCCTGCTGATCTCTTCTGGCTTTGTATTCATGGGTATCCATTAAGGTCTCCTCCAGTTGGCAATTCCAGCGTGCTGCCCACACACTCCAGAGGCTCTGTGACCTGGGACAGGATGGCAGAAGGCAGGTTTACCTACTAAACAACAGCACATGTAGGGGCAGTTTCTAGAGTTGTGGTACTATTGCTGGGAAACGCCTAGAGGCTTACAAATTAAAAACTAAATTAAAGGGAAAATTGCCAGCAGAATGTTGTATACTGCAAGATAAACCTCACTTCAGCATGGACCTGGTGTCAGTGGCTAGACTGAAGTCTACTACCTGAATTGTCTAATAGGATGGTATTAGTAAGCACATAGCATGCCTGTAGCCTGCTGTGTGTCCCCTGCACGTCTGCTGACTTCTGCCAGAGAACACATGAGCAATGTGAGTCACTTGGAACAGGCTGACGGGGCCAGCAAACCCTATCAGCGTTTCCATTTGACAAGGTGGAAATGGGCTGTTCAGGGTACGTCTGGTGTCACGCAGGCCACAATCCTCCACCCCCTTCTGCCTGCAGCTGGACTCGAGGGGCACCTGTGGCAGCAGCAGGGTCACATGTGGCTCTGTCCTCAACAGTTGCCCAAGCTTAGATGCCAGATTGGCTTTTTACATGCTTGTGTCCTCAGCACAGCGAAAAGCTGGAGGAAGTAGTTTCACATCCTGCTTTATCTTCTAATGATGAAGCTTCAGAATGTAGCTTTCTGCATTTAAGGGACTTTTGCTATGTCTAGATTGGGTATTCAAAGGCTCCTGTGCAGAACTGTAGGACCCAATACATGTGAAAATATCTACCTTACATCTTACAAAAACACCAGTATATGGCTGGAAAGCCACAGACATAGAGCTGTGGAAGAATCAATCAGTATGTTTTTCTTTTAGCTTCTGAATACATCCTCTGAGTTGCAGATGCTGAAGAAGTAGACGCTTGCGTTCAAAAGCAAAGAAAAAGTTGTGGAGAGAAATGCATTATACAGGAAAACCTGGGCTGTGAGTACTCTAAGTCTGATTGTGACATTGTATTTCTCTTTCAGCCACTTTACCTCTAGTACTTACATATTGGTGCAAAAGGAGAAAAGCAAATTTTCATTATCTCTTGTGGGCATCTCTGCACTCATTTGTAGGAATTCAGCCAAAACCAAAGCACTGCTGTGATCTAATTCCCTCCATGGGTGGAGATGGGCATGAGGGTTAGGTGGTGATTAACAGGACTGGGAGCCATCGAGGCAGGCTGGGGACTCTGCTCTCCAAGCCCTGGTACAGTTTCTTTGGAAAGCAGTTTTAAAGGAAGGGTTTGTTCTGTCATGTTTTATATTCTTTGATTCACATCTTTTCTGTTAGGGACATTGTGTGCAGGATGCTCTTGAGGAGGAACAAGGTTTCCTACAGAACATGAAAAAGAAAGGAGTGAAATTCTCTCAGGAGCCTTTTTGGTTATATTCCTTCTGCAAATTAAAGATGTGCAGCAGTTGGATAGCAGCATCTCCTGCGCTCACCCACTCCTTAAAAATGTATCACTAATACTAAAATACTGTAGCTGTGTAAATCAGAAACTGTTTACTAGTAATTTCATAAATTGCTTGCTTCTACTTTTCTCAAACCCTTATTATCTAGAATGCCTCAAAATAAAAATGACTTCTGCAATATTTTTGGAAAGCTGTGCAAATAAGGAATAGAAAAGCCATTGTAACCAGGCCTTGGAACTGTGGTACCTTTCTTTAAAAAGTAACCCTTCCCTTGTCAGGTAGCACTACTGCATTTTGTACATCAGCTGTCGCATGAACAAGGGCAATTATTAGTCAAAGGCAGATGTACTAAGTACAAACATCTGAAATCACAGGGTGTTTTTTTTTTATGGTGTTTGAGTACTTGTATTTATAGCTGGGAGGCTTTAAGGATGTGAGCCGAGTAAGGCTTGTAAAAGAGGTAATGGCTCTTTCTTTCTGACTATATTGCGCAGGCTAACTGTAGGAACCTCTGGGGGCAATAGCCTCTTTTTTTTTTTTTCAGGTTTTAATGTAAAATTTGGTAACTGTGGCATACCCATCCTGCTTGTTTGCTTAATCAAGATGTCCTTTTCCCCAGAATATTAAACATAAATGGGTACTCAAAGCACATTTTATGAATTTTTGAACTAGAATGTCCAATGTTTGTCACATTCCAAATTGTTTGTTAAAATAAATGTGTTTTTTAATTTAAACAAGATCTTGTTCTTTTTTTTTTTTTTTTGCCATCACCAGTCATCCAGAGAAGGATACTTGTGAAGATTGCATAGGCCATTGAACTGTGCCTCCAGCTGTCACATTACCATCTTAAAAAGTACTTTCCATAACCTTATTAAACTTTGCTTTAAAGAGCACTTGGCTTTTGCTTTCAGTACCCCTTTTGGAGATCCTGACCCAAATCTGATTACTCTGATTCTTGGAGGATGCATCAGACTTTCTGTGCTAAATATATTGCTGAATTTATACTCAATTTGTTTTTGTGCCAGTTTTACCTTTATCTTGATTCCTTTTCTTTGCTATAGGAAGATCAG
The DNA here is from genome assembly GCA_035772895.1 of Perdix hodgsoniae. Classification (NCBI taxonomy): domain Eukaryota; kingdom Metazoa; phylum Chordata; class Aves; order Galliformes; family Phasianidae; genus Perdix; species Perdix hodgsoniae. The sequence continues at coordinate 2,009,028 of JAPSGF010000019.1, read as the reverse complement.
CTGGTATTTTCTTAAAGAGCAATGTCTGAAGTTTCTATCCTTCTCCTTTAAGATAATCCATACATATGTCTGTCTTAAGGATAATAGTTGTTCTGTGAATTATCAGAGCTGTATACAGAATTGTGCCATTAGACAAATGCTTCCCTGGTTTTAGTGGGAGTCATTGTAAGATGCATATTAACTGTTAATTTTCTTCTTCTCACTGGTTGTTTGTAGGCATCCTATGGTTAAGTTAAAAAATATTTAGTCATGAGCTATCTGGTCTTACCTTTTCACCCTGTAAATATAAATGAATACCAAAAATCAGGATTGATAACAAAAATTGAAAATATGGAAATGTTTCAAGTTTGGACGTGTGTATGAAATCGTGCTTAAATTTGTGGGGGCTTCACACTGATGGGCTTAATTTCTGTCAAAGTATACGTGGTTGTAAAGTGTCTGCAAATTTCAGAACTTGTAAAGTAAAGCTAGGAATCTGGAGAAGCACAAACTGACGCAGTCACAACTGTGCAGTGCTTAAAGAACACCTTCATTTGCAATAACATTTAGAAATACTGATTCCTCTTACTCATCTGCAAACCTCTTCCCACATCTTGAGCTCAGGGCTATAATGGAACCTATTATAGGCAAAGGTCTGTGACTCAGCCATCGAACCAGTCAAACTCTCGGCTTTTTAATTGGCACCATTAAATCTTTAGTAGTTTTTCCTCTCATAAAATGTGTATCGTTGGTGTAAAATGAATTGCTGCTGAAGATATATTGTACCTTTTGCGTTCACGTTTCTGTGAGTTGATGGAACTGCAGATGATTCAGATGAATTTTTCTGTTGCTTTCTCTTGTATATGCTTTGTAAAGTGAGCATGGAAATGGCCTCAGTTGTGCCAGGGGAGTCTCAGGTTGGATGCTAGGAAAAATTTATTCTCTGGAAGAGTGGTCAGGTGCTGAAACGGGCTGCCCAGGGAGCTGATAGAGTCACTGTCCCTGGATGTGTTCAAGAATCATTTAGATGATGTACTGAGGGATGTGGTTTAGTGGGGAAAAACTAATGGTAGATGGATGGTTGGACTGGATGATCTTGGAGGTCTTTTCCAATCTTAGTGATTCTGTGATTCTGCAATGCTGTTTTGGGGAGACTGAATCAGGGGAGATAATTTAAAGAACACAGTGAAAATTAAATGCTCGTATCTAAATAAATGTTTTTATTTTAAAAAGAATAGCTTTTACCTCTCCCGTTGTCTTTCCACATAATCAGTATATGACATCTTTGTTTAATATAATGATACCTTGTTTGTATGGCAGTAGTTTGATTTGTTAGCATATACTCTAAGTATCTGCTGCAAGTAAGCTTCACAAAACAACAGTAAGCTATAGGAAATAAAAAGTGTGATTTTTAGTATGCGAATTTTAGTTGATTGAGTTTGCTGCGTGATAGCAAACTGCAAAAATGAGAGTTCAGAAAGGTCAGAAGTAGGACTGTCACAGCACATTCCTCATGCTTGTGAAGCAGGGTGCAAGCAGTTATGTTCTCTCTGTTCCCCTTCTTTCAGATCTTCTGTGATGTAAATTGCTATTTAACTTACCTGCTTGTACTGTCTGAGCTACCACCTGATGATTTATTTACTATATATCATCCAGTAAACGTTGTGAATATCACTCTATCTCATAAAAAAACACTGGCTCTTTCCACAAACTCTCTCTATTCATATCTTGCTAAAGAATTAATTGCTAACTGAGCTCTTCTATGGTAATTTTAATTATAATAAGAAAAACCTCAACAGCTCCTAATGAATTCATCATCTAAATTATCCTGTAGTATGTTTTCCACACTTTGTGAGGAAGCCCAGACAGACAGAGAGCGATGGATGTGGGGCTTTTTAGCATACAGCCAAGCTGTACAGCTCTGATGCTGAAGCTGGCGGTTATCTAAATAGAATAGATGCTTGGGGCCGTGATTGGTGAGCACTTCTCAAGAAGAGAGGAAATGGCAAGCCCTTTGCTGGAGACCCATGTTTATGGGTCGTGGAATAAATGTGTTTTACAAAACAACAACAGTAATAAGCAAGGAAGCCTTTCTTGAAAGAAATAGAAAAGTATCATGGTGAGTTGAGACTTGTGAGGGAAAAAAAGTAAGTTATCTTCCCTGATGTTTACTGCTTTGATCACAGAACATCTCTTTGCAGCCTGTCTCTTTTTCTGAACTTAGGTTTTCAAGGTAACCTGAGTCTTCTCTTTAGGATATTATCTTAGTCATTCAGAGCTGATTTAGTCTAGGAGTCTCTTCCACGCTGTGTGCTGAACAAGACAGCAAGTCTAGAAATAGCTAGGAGAGGTCAGTCTGTATGTTTGAGATACTACTGTCGAAGTTATGTACCCAGAAGCAGAACTTGCTCTGTAAGTTACATTAACTGGAGTACTTCTTTGTTCTGAAGGATGTGAAGTAATTATATGAATATATGAAAAAATATATATTTATATGTATGTAAAGTATGTATGTAAATTGTAATTGTTTGTAAACTGTACAATTTTTTCAAGACAGCAGTACATGTTCACTGTTTTGCTTGTGGAGTGACTCATTTGGTTGTTGGAGAAACCTTTGAATTTCTAGATAAAAGTGGGTTAGAAAAGTTAGTCCAAGTTACATGGAAAAACTAACAGAAGTAAAAGAGGTAGTGAGGTTTGGGATTTTCTTCTTTCTCTTCTGAGGTGGAACTTCTTTGTAACGGAGGAAATGGCATTCTGCACAACAAAGTAAAATGTTAACTTTTAGTTCATTTTACGCAGTGAATCCCCTAGTAGTAAGCATGCTCACATGTGCTGTGAGATTGAAATAGCAGCAAGTAAAACATCTTGAAACTTGGAGGAGATGTAAACACTAGGAACAGGATGATTGAGTTACTGTGGATGTCATTGTGTATCAGAAAACATTTACCAAATATGGCCTTTTTGGGAAATTCTGAGATCAGAGCCTTCTCATCAGGTTATGTCAGTAAATTGAAATATGAAAATGGGGGAAAAAAGTTCTAGACTGGGATTCACTTATGGCACCACCAAGGTGACAGATGATTTTACTGTAATACAAGGCCATGGGATTGGATGAATTTGTGTGTTTTTATTGGTGGTTGTTGTTGTTTTTAATTTGTAGCAGAATAGTCTTGAGGACAAGGTGTGCTTTTCTTGATTTTTTTTTTTCCTTTTAAAAAAAAAAAAAAAAAAGACATTAGCTCATGTAATGAATCCAGAACATTTTGTCTTTTGATTGTGGATACAATGCACTTCCACCTTTGGGAAAGGAGAAATGGCAAACAGAAGAAAAGGGATATTTTATTACTTGTCTGGTGGGGTCTGTTGTAAGTCATCCAAATAAAATATTGATGAATAAGAAATTTTTCAGCTTTGAATGACCCAAATTCTAGTTTATGTGGTGGTGGTGTTTCCTCTAATGCTTTAAACTCATTTTTCTTAAGTTAGTAAGCCATATTTACAAGACACCCTGCCAAAATTGAAAAATCTTGCTGCAAACAATAGAAGAATTGAGGGTAGTTTGTTACTTAATGAAAGTACTTACGGATGTTATTGTGAAAGTATGGTATACTTACGTAGGACTTCCTTTCTGTGTACAGGAATACAACTCGGATTTGAGTCCTTTGTCGTGTTTGGACTCTTAAGCACGTGAGGCCATTTCCCTCATTTCACACGCTCTAGAACACGGTTAAATATTTGTACTTTTAGGGAAAAGTTGCTCTTTTTGTCATGTGAGCTTACAGGTTGTAGTAATGATGAGGTTCTCATTAGAGCTTCCCTATGAATTGTATCAATCAGCAGTTTAATTATAATTTTTTTGTTTGTGCTGGCTTAAATTGCATGCCTAGAATCTGAAGGGAGGCTTAATGTAACTCCTAAAGCATAGAATTTGGGCATTTTTTCCCCCTCGGTACATAAGGAAGGTGTTAGAAAAGGGATAGATATTTTACATCTTACCTAAAGTCTGCCTACATACATCAATTTTCTAAAAGTAAATACAAAACTATCTTGGTTTGTGACTGCAATATGTTATTGTTTATGAATGTAACAGCAACATTTATATCTAGCCGCTCAGTTGCTGCCTTCATTTATTTCTGTGAGAAGGCTTGGCAGTGGAGAACCCTAGGCTGCCTCCCAAGACCTAGACATCTCTTGATGTTGGTTAATCCCATTGAAGGTCCTTAGAAGAAGATCTGGAAACTGTCCTGGTGCCAGGGCTATATGATACAAAGTGTGTGACTTGCAAGGAGAAAAATTCCCAAGGGTTGGCTGTGCATAGTAGATTCCTAAGGCTGGTAGGGCTCCCCTGTGAAGATACCTAAGTCCAGAAGAAGGGAGGTGATGGTGCATGTACTCGAGTGTGGCAAATAGTTGCAGAAATGAAGGATATAAAGCTAAATTTGAGGATTTACTGATATGGGCATGGTAGGGGAAAAAAAGAAAAAAAAAGAAGAACATCATATACAGTGGTGTCATGTAAATAGATTGGGGCAATATGGAGTTATATCCACAGCACTCTTATCTGTGCTCAACTCTATTCCTAGTGTACTTCCATGTAGTGTTTGCGAACGTTTGGTCCTTTCGGTTCATTGTTGGTGTTCTAAAGCTTTTTACTCTGTCCTTATAAGCAACAGATAAGATCTCATAGTGTGTTCATCAAATTGGTGACAATTCTGAAGCTTGCATTTATGTGAATGTTAGGCGGAGAGAAAACAAGAATTACAAACGTGCTGAACTGATCAACCTTTGGCTTTATCCAGTGAAAACAAAGCAACAAACAGGCAAAAAATCCAAATGTTCTACTTCTCCCTCTTATTTATTGTTTTTATTTTTTCTCCCTCAAGTTGAAAATGTTTTACTTGAGGTGAAAATATAAGAAGACAAAGTGTGTTTTACCTGAATTCAGACAAAGCACACTTCAGTAGAGATTTTGCATATCAAAAAAGAGAGATAGCTTTTAAACTTATGCCTACACCGCATATTTGATATATGTAAGTATACAAGATATGTATGTGTTCTTAATTTAAATGTGTGCCTAATGTTTACATACATAGCTTGTGCAGTACTTCTTCCTGTAAGTTTCCATTGTTTGGGTGATGTGTAATGCTTTTGTTGCTCTTGCTGCAGTGATAGCCTGGACAGAATTTCTTTGTCCATTACAGTCAGGTGAAACACCAAGTTGGCTGATCTCTGCTTTTCCCAGAAGTGATAAACCTGATGCCATCTGCTCGTGTCATTATTTGTTCAAGTTTTGGTAACACTACAGAAGCATCCTGATGGAAAAGATTGGGAGCTAGTTAAGAACCTGTTTAAAAAAACAAGGTGATTCTAACTCTCCTGTGGACTGTCACAATTTTAAGGGACATTTATTATTTTAATAACTATCACTACTCTTTAAGCTCTTATGCACCAAGTCAGAAATGTGGTGCTGGCTTTTCTCTTTCTAGAGGAAAGGGTGTTAAGTAGAAATTGTAATTGATAGATAGGGGCATTATTGTGATAATGGGAATGCAGTGTGATGGAGGAACTGGTGACTTAGAAGAAAGGTTGAATGGCTGCATGTGTGGCATCCAGTCACTTCCTTGAAGGAAATCTCCTGGTGGAGGAAAGGGAGCTTGTGTGCAGGACAGTATGCTATAGTGATAGGACAAGGGGGAACAGTTTAAAAGTGAAAGAAGGCAGATTTACATTAGATGTTATGAAGAAATTATTCATAGGGTGGGGAGGCATCGGAATAGGTTGCTCAGAGAAGCTGTGGATGCCCCGTCCCTGAAGGTGTGCAAGGTCACGTTGGATGGGGTTCTCTGCAGCCTTATGTGGTGCGGGGCAGCCTTGCCCATTGCAGTGGGTTGGAATTAGGTAATTGCTGAAGTTTCTTCCACCCTAAGCTGTTCTCTGATTCTGTTCAGGGAAAGCTGAAGCATTGTACTAGGTGATCTGGAAACCATTTAACCCCAGCACTGTTTTTTGTTTACTGCATGAGTTTCCTTTCTTGCTTGGAGTTGTACAGACAGCATCTTGTTTTGGAGGGGTTGGAAAAGACCGGTGATAAATCTGAGGGGTATCCTAATCCAAAACGTTCTCCAGTAAGCATTAAGTGTCTTGACTGTGCTTGGATAGTGAACATACATAACTTCATGATGAAAATATCTGTTTTTCAGTATGGGTCTTACTTTGCAAAGTAAGGTGTTTAAAAAAAATCAAATAAAAATAATAATTATATATATATATATGTTTATGGGCCATTTTCTGGTAGTATTCCAGAGCTATTTCTGGTCTACCTCACACTTTCCCACCTGTTGGCATAAAACAACTCTGCAAAACTTGTGTGGTTAAACTCCTGTCACCATGTTTCTGACACATTTACTGCTTGCTAATGGAGTGTATGCAAATGTGTGGCTGGTCAGGGAAAGCAGTGCTAGGGTAGAATGTAAGTTACCATCAGCAGCAATATGAGTTTTGCTGCTAGATTTCTGTGCCACCCTTGCTGTGTGTCACTGCAGTTAAAACTAGTAAGAATAAATAAAAATCACAAAACTCCTGAGTCCTTGACCTGTCTTAGTGATGATGGAGAGAAGAGAGTAGGTCCTATGCTAGCTTCTTCTGTATAATATATGGCTTCTGACCTGCATGCAATGGGAACAGCCTTATATTACTAAACTAGGATATATGAAGTAGTAACGTGTCATGCAAAAGTATTAATAAAAATGTTTGTCTTTTGACCCATTCCATTAACAGTTACATACTATCAGTGTGGTAGCTCTTGTAGATTCTTACATGAAAAGCCAGCCTGGAGAATACATGTTTCATTGTCTTAGGAGTGGCACTTGTCTGATACCGTCTTATCTACATTGGTGATTTTGATCCATGGTCAGCAACAAGGAGAGCTCTCTTCTGGAAAAATTAGTTATTCTTGAGCTATGGACTCATCAGCAGTCATGACATGAATCTCTCTCACTTCATGAGCACAAAACAGCGTTACTACATGTGATTACTGTTAAATATGATGGAACGTTTGCTTTTTGGATGGCTACATTAGTGTCATTCATCTTTTGTAATCTGTGTTACTCTAGAGAGGGCATGACCAGAAAATGAAGAATTCCAATGCTATAGTTATGATGAGACTCAATTAAAAACACTGCATTTTATATAGCATATCTTTCTTCTCCCACACAGTAACTGGTTGATATTGTCAGTTGCACCAGCAGTGAGTGAGCTCTTGCAGTGGTGTCTGAGAGCATTAAGACTGGTTTTAAACATTTCCATTCTACTGTTAGGATGCTGCAAGCATTGGTATTGCAAATGTCTTGATTCAAAGATTCTTCTGAAAACTTTGGATCAGTAAGTTTTAACTTTTCAGTAGTTGCATCTGCTTAAAAATAATCCCTGGTAGCAATAACAGAGTAGAAAGATTGTTTAAGAAATCAAATGATAGTGCTTCTGCAACAAAATCTGATTTTTTTTTTTAATACAAATGGTTTTTAAGTATTTCTTGCCAAGGTATTAATTGAACCCTCTTTTCTGTATGTTTTCATCCATATCTTGTAGAAGTATGGCAAGAAATTCAGTAAACTGGAAGATTCCTGTTCTGTTTGCAAAATAGATGGTATTCCATTTTCATCTGATACAGTCTTATTGCAGAAAAGATCACTGATAACAATACTGGTAGGCTTATAAATGCAAGTTGTAACCTCATAACTACGCTGTGTAGAAGGCTTTCTGAGTTAGTGAAGCATCAGCGTTTCAGCATCATGTTGCCCCTCCTAAGCATTTTCGTGGCATAATTTAGAAAAAAAAAATAAAAAATATAACTTTGGTTCAAGACAGGCATTTCACAGAATAGGGAAGGGAATCATCACTCACAATAAAGGAGGATAAACTGACTGGTAAAGCAGATCTTGGGAAGAATTGTGTGAGTGTATTCTTGAGGATATTTCTGGATTTCTGCTACTATAGGAATTTGTACATGGAAATTTCTGAAGCTGTGTTGATTCCTGCTTGCACTGCGGTTTGTACTGACACATGAACTTCACAGAAGGACAGTGTCTGAAGAGTTTCTGCTGGGCTAGAAGAGCCAGAGCAAGCTTAAGCTGGAGGGAGCAGTAGAGCAGGTCTGTTACTGGAGGCATTGAGGGGGCAAGTTGAGAGCTGCAGGGGCAGAGATGTACATACAGACACATGAGGAAACTTTCCAGATGATTTGTTTAGAGATGAGTAGTTTGCTCTAAATAATCCAGAGGAATGATGAGTCCTTTCATTAATTTTTGAAAGAAAAATTATGAGGCAATTGATACATGCAATGACTTAACCACTGTGGACAGTGCTATCAGGAAGGAATATGAATCCTCTGACTCTCCGCAGAGCTGCTTCCAGAAGTGCTGCTATAGTTCTTCCTTTGTTTTACAAGAACTTTCCTTGGTCACAGACTGCTGTTTAACTTTTCCCAAGTGAAGGTGATAATTTAAGCTAGAATTGTAATTGCTGCAAAAGAGAATACTCAGTAATAATTTGCCTAACCCAAAAATCTCTGTACATATTGTGTTGGAGGGTCTTGTATTTTTGGAACCAGTGGGAAGTGATTGGTTGCTCACTCTGCCGTAACACAGCTCACTTAATAAACCAAAGTCTAAGAAAATTTGAGTAACTTCTGGTTACAGGCAATCTTTTTAAAAATGATGGGGGAGATTGAGAGAGCAGATATTGAAATAGTCCTGATTGAAACAACAACAACAAAATAGGGGGAGAGACTTCTGTTGTTTAACACTGCTGTTTAAATTTCACAAGGTTTGCTGAGTCACGTCGCATACATTGCCACTCTTGTTTCACCATCCTCCAAGCTCAATATTGGCTCAAGTTGCTGCTCTACTGGGGAGCTGCCACTCATCTACTTTCAGCACTTAAGTACAGTTGATTGTGGTTCAATCCGTGTTCAAGCAACAGAGAGATTCTCCTTAGCCTCCCTCGGTGCCACTAACCCTCACTGGGTTAATCCCCCCATCCTGTCCATCTTGCTACTTTACATAACAGGCCTGGTTAGAGGTGTCTATCTCTGCTTTGGGCTGCAGAGAATGAGCTTAGATCTAAATATGTGAGTGGCTGTGAAATGCAGGCAGCTTAGTTTTTAACTTACCAAATCTTGGCTGATGTATGTTTGGAAGTTTAAAAATAAGTTTTCAATCCAGAAAAGTGAGCTTTAGTATTTCAGGAACAATACCTGAAATACCATTTCCTTGTAAAACTGGCTCTGATGTCATTGGTTTTCAGTGATAACACACGAGTGTATTACTGCCCTGGTAACCTGTTGAGCTGCGAATGGCTTGAGCACTCAGAGCTGCTGAAGAATCACTGTTTTGCTCTAATAAGCTGCGATCTTTAGCAGAGTCCTGCATTGTGATATTGCACGTTAATAGCATTGATTAACTGTCGGATGGGGGGAATTGATGAGAAAATATCCATTGTAAAATTAAATGGTATTACGGAAGCCTGTTCTGTGCTGCTGGTTAGGGAGGTGACTGGACCCAGTAGGCTGTGCTAGGAGTATTAATGTGAGCTCCAGGTTTTTTCGCATGATTAAAACAGGCCATCTGTTCTTTGTTAAATGTTTACAAAAACAGCTTTTCTCTAAAAGATTTAAAGAGATGTGGGTCTAGTAAACACACCAATATTTTTGAGCACCTTTTTCACCTTATTTCAAATAATACCAAAAATAATTCCGATGAGATATCAAATAGGATTAATACCTATTTGTATTTAATCTTCACTGATTCTTCTCCTGTGGAAGATTAAATTCTGTACCAATGTGCTAAATTACGGCTTTGTTATGGTTAAAAGCAGAAGAAGTGATTTCTGTCAAATACATAGATTTTTCAATCTTCTGGTAAAAAATTCACAATATGCATCTTTTCCTAATTTGTAAATGGAAAAGGGTGTTCTTTCATCAGAAATTATGACCCTGTAACTAGAATTAATCCTTTGTGGATCTAAAGAAGAACCATTTGAAATAATTCCCTGTGGTAGGCTTAAACTAATATTTACTAGTGAAAGCCTACTCTTCTTCCCTTTTCTCCCCTTCTAAGAAAGAGCAGACAACTGGTTTGAGGTATGAAAATGCATCTGCTGAGTTGCTTCCCTTCTCCTCTGCTCACCAGACTTGTGCTGCTCCTACACGGCTTCACACTAGGGAGCAATGTGGGGTTGTCAGTAAGGGATGTGCTGTTTTAGAATATTGCTAAAGTGCAAGCAGAGACTTCCTAGAAAAGAGAAGTTATCGCACCCATTTCTTTGAAAGAGTGCTAGGTTTAGAAGATCACATGTAAGTGAATTATAAAACATGCCAAACCTGCGGAGGTAAGTGGCACGTAGCAGAACCACTGTATTTTCAAGTAAAAGGAAATACAACCAAATCATAATTAAGAGTAGTAGAGATGGCTATTTGTAGTTTAATGCCTGGGGGGCGTGAGTGATATAAACCAAAATCATAGCGATTTGGTTTGTATACTTATACACCTACCTTGGCATGGTAAATAAAAGGTTGTAAGCACTGTGTATTTGTTTCACGTGTCAAGTTTGCACTTATATATAGATAATGTAGTTTTATGAGTCTGAGAACGTGGATATTCTTTTTGAGGTAGGAAGAATAAGTTTTCATGGGTTGATGCCTTACAAAACGGCACTGAACACAGTTATAGGGAGTTCTGAGTACTGCAGCATGGAAACAGTCGCTGCCATGTAACCTTATGGCCAGACCTTGTCATAGAACTGCAAATGTCAGATCATAAAGGGTTGTCATTGCTGTTGTGGAACCTTGCAAAGCTCTCTACCTTACGCTCAGATTTGGTTGTGACCATGTTGGAAGTTGTTCAAACCATGACTAGAAAAAAGGTGATTTTTTTTTTGAGTTACATTAAAATGGTAACAAGAATTCTCAAGCATATATAAAACTTAATATTGCTTTCAGTGACACAGCCCTATCACTAATGTAGGTGAAATCTTGAAAGTTTTACAGAACTAAATTTAGGCAGCACTGCTGGATTTCTTGCAGTTTTTAGTTGTTTGTTGGCTTGGCTGCTTTGCATGCTTCAAAAGAGGAAGAAAAAAGTTGAAACAGTTGACTGATTTTATTCTAGAAAGTGTATCACACAGAATGGCAAACAAATAGTGTATTACCAAGCATAAAGCACTTGTTAAATACGAATTTTTACAAATAATGGAAACCTTAAAGCTTCTAATACATTAGACATAGCCAAGTGAGCAGTATAAAAAAAAAAACAAAAAAAACTGAGATTCGTAGTAAACAGCTCAGTGAAGGCATTGGTGAAACCTGGACTCAAAATGAAAATCAAATGCAGGACGCGTGAGATATGAAATGACAGAAAATACAGTCATGTATGCATTGGGAAATTTAGAAGCACTGCTCTGAAAGCCTGTTGAGATATATACACACACACACATATATATTTATATATATATATATACACACACATAATATATATACTTATATATTTATATATATTATATATATACACATATGCACATAATGATATGAGGTACAGAGAAGACAGTTTTGTTCTGTGTCGCATAAGGAACAAATCCAAGGAGACATACAACTCAATTCATGAAATGGAGCATTAAAAACAATCCAAAGTATATGTATTTTCTGTAATGCATAATTGGACTGTAGAACTCATTGGAATCACTGATATCCAATTTTGTGAACTCTCCAGCATGAAGTTATCCAGGTATTACTGTGACCACAGCTTTCTAGACGAGGTGTTGATACAGGATGCCTGATGTGAGATTGCCTTGAGGTGGAGCTGATGGATGTAGTACTAATTAAATGGGTGCATCAGATTGGCAGTGTAGCTGAGTTTCCACTGTGACTAAGGCCCTGTTGAGCTCAATAGTATCTTAATAAACAAGAGGAGGATGGAAGCCTGCAATAATTTAGGTTAAGCTAAGTAGATCCATACCTTTGGTCAGCTGCTTGGGTTTTCCCTCTGTCCTGGAGTCTCCTCCAAAGCAAACCAGAGTGTCATACCCGTCAAAACTCTCCCGACAGCAGAAGGGGTATGTGCCCTCCCTCACTTGGCAGGTCTGCTCCTTCTGCTGCATGGGTAGTTTCTGAGTATGCAGGTATACTCGGGGCATAGTGGTTTTTTTTGTTTGTTACTACTGGGAAGAAATGCTGAAAATTGTTTACAGTCTAGAAAGAATACATGTGCATTTACTTTCTTATGCAATGATTAAGATTTTTACTTTCCTAAATCTTAGGAGACAGGATTTGTAATCATTCGTTGCATACTTGCTGTTCTCAAGTACCATTTGGAAGAAAAGAGAAAATGTGACAAATAATCTTACAAACAGGCTGTCCTATTCCTACAAGTAATGTTCTTATTTGCTATAGATTTTTCTTCTCCACACTTTGTGACCATGTCTGATGGGGAACTCTTACACTAAGAATTACGGTGACTTAATTTCTAGGGAAAGGTAGGAGAAACAGATAAAGAGATGAGAAGATGGTCTGATCCTTTATGTAGTTTTAAGAAAAGCATCAGTTCACTGTCATGCTATTACTTATTTTTTCTTGAAAATCACCATGGTCGTGATTATATAGCGGCAGGCAGGCAGTGAGAAGCAGGTCAGAGCTTGGCTATACTACCACGAAGTCAAGATAAAGCTCAGATGCTTTTTCTTTGCAGTCTCGTGGATATTTGGGTAGAATAGAACTATTAAATAGAGAACTTCAAGTATATCCAATATGCTTAGTCTGGGCACTTTCCATCTGTATAATTATGCAAAGGTTTTCCTATACTTTATGAAAGTGCAACATAAGTCTGATACACTACATTGACTTTGATAAAGGATGCTTTTGCAGTTTCACAATTACTTAATATACTTGGTCCAATCTGTAGCAGATTTCAATTGCAAGCAGGGAGCTGTGGTTCTTTGACATAAAATGTAACTGTATATTAAATTTAGAATGACTTAAACCTTCGTGTGCTGATCAAAATACTTACTGTCACAGCATGAACCAAGGTAAATTAATGTTGTATAAATGCAGCCTGTGAATGTCTTTATTTTCTTACTATACATCTAGAATCAGATTCAACTTTTTTTTTTTTCCAAAGGACAAGATCTCAGTGCAACAGAATTACCTGCAGCAAGTTATTCTAGTAACAACTACTCTGAATACAGAAATGTCTGAAATAACAATTACAGTCCTTTTGCATCTAAGAGTTGAAGAGTCTAAATGTTTTCTGTAATTCCACTTTGTATACAAGCTTGATTACAGAATAATTTTACCTTAGCTGCTTCAAGTATTTCTGGTCACTTTGCCACCATTTTAACTGCAGAAAGCTTTGCTGTTTTTTTACTGATTTGCTGTGCAGTATTTCAGATGTGCTACTAACGTAATCTCCTGCTTAATATTTTCTCCCACTGTTCCCTCTTGCTCCAAAAGAGCAAAGTTTTAGAAACCGAAGTTGCAAATCTACAATTTTATTTCTGTTTGTCTCTCTCAGCATTCTCCATCGGAACCTTTTTTAGAGAAACCAGTGCCGGATATGACTCAGGTTAGTGGACCGAATACCCAGCTAGTGAAAAGTGATGATTATCTGCCATCAGTTGAACCGCAGCCACAGCAAAAGAAAAAGAAAAAGAAAAACAATCACATTGCTGCAGAAGGTCCCAGTAAAAGTTTTGGTAAGGAAGACTTTCCTGGGGGACTTGACAGCCAGAATCTAAGCAGGAACTCAGTGGATTGCTCCCAAGAAGATAAAAAGAAAAAGAAAAAGCCCAAGGCAAAAAAAGAACCGAAGGATCCTAAAGAGCCCAAGGAAAAGAAGGAACCCAAGACCCCCAAAGTCCCTAAGACCCCTAAAGAGCCAAAGGAAAAGAAAGCAAAAAATACCACGCCAAAACCCAAGACCAGTAAAAAGACAAGGTAAGTCAGGAAACTTCTGTATGTTATGGAGAACAGTATTTGTGGGATTTCTAGGTGATCTGCATTAAATGGAGTGAGTGGAGAAGAAATCTTGTTTTGTCTTTTGTCCTTAGTCATCTGCAGTACCATGTTTTTGGAGAAACTGTCAGGCATGTTTCTCTTGTTTGGCTTTCCTGTTTATGGCTACACAGTTTCTCTAAACATGTGGGAAAGGCAGAAGTCTTTGCCATACCCAGCAATGTGAGTTTTTCTTTTCAAGGCATAAGCATTTCTGGATCTCTTAGCTCTCAAAATTAGCTTATTTTCTTCCGACGCTGATCTATTCTTCTGTGTGGTTTGTATATTAAGAGATGCTTCAACAGTAATTTAGGTTTGACCAAAATCCAGAGATGAGGGACCTAGAGGGGAAAAAAAAAGTTTGTTTTTGTCCAACTGAGGAAGTTCAGCACTTGTTGCAAGCTGTACAACTCACTTATCTGATGCTGACACAAGCCATATGCTAAAAGATGTCTGTTTTTAAAAAAAAAAGTGTTTTTATATGAATATTGATGTGTGAATATGTCCCTCGCTCTAGAGGTTATACTCATTTTACTGTTTCATGTAAAGACAGTTTTTCTAGCACAAAATCTCTGTAGATAAACCAGATGCTTCAACCCTGCTTCTCTGCTGTTTTCACTCGGCATCGTGTCCCTTTACAAGGATAGGCTTAAAATACTACTGAGTAGTATGAGAGAACAAACTGCTGTTACACATGAGTAAATACGTCATAGATAATAACAAAGATTCTTTCCTTACCCCTCAACTCCCTAAACACCATGATTATAAATGCTCACTTGAAAGAAAACTGAGAGGAAAAAGACATTAAAGCTCAATTTTTTTTCATTTGTATCTAGAATTTCTTACAACTGTTCTGAATTTGTTCCAAACATCTGAATCTGTTTTTCAAGATGTGGCTAGTGTTATAAAATATAACTTCCAGATGGAAGCACAACCAGACTTGCTTAATCCGAATCAGTTTGCAAAATCCATTTGTATCAGGGTTTTAAAATTGCAGTTAATGAATCAGCTTTGCATAAATTCTGCAAGACTGACTATCAGTGGTTAGTTCTGCTTCAGCTAAATGAGGCACAGATAGTAATAAAGTGCTTTCTCCTTTGGCAAGGATGAACTTTTTTTTCTCAGTTAGCATGGACAACATTTCCTAAAGAACTTAGAAATACTGACTTGTAAAATCAAATGTTGTTCTCCTGAACTGGCTTTGTGGACTGTTCAATAAATTACAGTTGATTAACCTATCCTATTGCAGAAGTCGTACAGACTGTTTCAGCCTATCCTATGGCTGGGTTTATATACAGAGTAAGTCACAGCTTAAAAAAAAATATAAAAATATGTCAAGCTGTTTCTCAGTGCATGTTTTTGAAACCAAAATACTGCATCAGCTAAAATAACCTTTGTGCTCCATTTCCAGATATTTGTAGGCTTAAAGGCTGAACAGGCCATATTACTGCATGACATTGAGCATCTCCTAGCAATTTTTTGCACCAGGAAGTAGAAAAACATTTACTGCAGGACTAGTCAATTAGTGTACTTTTACAAGGACCTGACTGCAATGAAGCTTTGTTTAATAAGCAATGGTTAGAAAGAGTGTCTCAGAAACATGCCTGGGTTCCTATGGCTCTGCTGGATATCAGACCTCAGAACTTGTCTGTCCTCTCCACTCAATCTTCACATCTCTTTGCACGCCTTCTCTAAGTCCTGGGACATGCTGTGCAGATTAAAGGAGCAGTATTTCCTTTGAAGGAACAAATCACTGCTTTCTTAGTTGTGTCTCTGGAAAGGCTTTATCTTCTTTCCCTTGCAATAACTCTTGTATGTGAGTAGCTAGATGACTGCAGTATTCTACTATTTCCTAAGCCCTGTTGTTTTACCTGTGAGAGAAACATGTTTTGAGCAGCACTGAAGAGCATGTGTTGTTCCTTATGCTTACACAAAGGTGTTGAGAAAGTTTACTTTTTCCCTTAATGAACTTGTCTTGCTGTTACCAGCTGCTCTTTTGAAAACAAGGTTGTTCTCGTTTTGTCGGCTTCAGTATCAAACTTCTTCAAAGAACTCTGATGCTGTGTTGGGATGCTGTGCTGCTTTGGTAGAATTTTAACTCAGTGAAAGGAAATTTGCTTGCTTTGGCAGTATCGCAGACCGGGGAGTCAGTCTAAGTGACAGATAAAATTTTTAAATGAATCAACACCCCAAAAGATTAATTGTCTGAACTGCAGTATTTCAGCAGCGCTAAGTCTCTACAATATCTGAGTAAGATTCCAGCAACTTAACATAGATTATGGTATGATTATATACAAGTGAAATTTTATGATGAAAGTTAATAATGTGTCTGGCATGAGTGTGCTAATATTTACTAATATTATCTCAGTATTTTTAATTTAAGTATTGAAAAGAACAGCGTGATTTCTTTTTTAAGATTTTTAAATGCTGTGCAAAACCAAATATTTTCTTTCCCGAATAAGCCAATTTGTTTAAATAGAAGAGCAGAGTTGCACTCATAACATTCTGATAAAGTCAGAAATACACATGTATTTATCAAAGAATGTTGTTTTTTCTTTTGGATAGGGTGTTATAAGCCCCAGTTAACTATTTGACACAGGCTGCATCTTAACCACTTTGTAATGCAATACAGCTCATAACATAGCCCTGTCTGTCATTTCAGTTTAAATTTTGACTAACTGCATAAATCCTGTCATTAAACAAACAAGAAATGGAGAGAAACTTTGTCCTTCATGTGTCTTCTATATTTGGTGTAAGTTGTGACAAAATGAGCAGCGTGCCTTACTGAAAAGCAGCTTCATGTGATGGACAGGTCAGATGGGAGAAACGGAAGAAGCTGATTAATTGCATGCTTGTTTGAACTGTGAGTCCTATGACATCTTAGAAAGAAAGCACTAAAATCAGAGGCTACTATGTTGTACTGTCTAGTTTGTGATTTGGAAAGAAAGATCACATTAATTTGTTGCTATGAGCCCAATCCTGCCAACACTGAAAGCCAGATAAAGCGGTGGCTGGTTCAGAACAAACAAAAAAGAACAACAAATCTTCTGTAGACCAAACTGGTAAAGATGAAAAGAAAAATGCAGGTATACCTGAGATCACCAATGGAGATTTTTCATTAAATTGCTCAGTGCATGCTCAGTGCATGTGGCCTTTTCATGTTACTGAGCCAGCTTCAGGCACGTGCAAAGCACACAGGTTATTTCTAGAGGTAGTAGTAGGACTATTTGCCTTTCCCTGTCTAAACTGCAAAGTCATGGCTCAGATGTCTGTTCCTTCTGGGCCTGTCCCTGGAGAAGATGCGGCACCTGTTTGAGAAGATCACACTGCAGCGCAGCTGATAGCTCTCCTGCTGCTTCCTGTGAAACCTTAGAGAGTGACCACCTACTAAGGTGGGAGAAGCAGGAAACAACTTGAAAGGGCTACAGGCAGCTCCTTGTGGGAGCTTGTCCCTTTTCCCATCTCCTCCAAACAGTATGCTGTGCTTTGCAGGGCTTCTTTAATCTGCTTCCTCCCCTCGTGCAGCAGGAGAAGCTCTTGTCCTTCCTATACTTGCAGCAGCTGCCTGGGATGGAGGTTAGGGTGAGTGGGTAGGCAGGCTGCTGCTCACAGAGCACTAGCGTACCTACCTCTTTTAGAGAGAGGTGGAGACTGACTTCTTTGGCACGCAAATAAGCTATTTGTTGTGTAGGAAAGGGGATGCCTTCTGGCTGCGGAAGTGGGAATAGGCTGATGCAAAGGGGAGTGGTGTGAGCAGCAGGATGCAGTACCTTAGGGAGGCAGAGGACAGGAAGAGAGGTCCCTAGGTGGTACTGGTAGTTTCCACTCTGAAGCTCGGATCATTCTGTGAAAGGCAGGAAGGGGCTGCCTATGGGAAAGGACAGGAAATAATGCAAGATTTCCATGCATGTGTCCACAGAGGCAGTTCCTCTTCACACCTGTCCTCATCTCCCTTTTGAACTATCCCAGCTGCCAAATATTTACCTTTGTCTTCCCTGTAGGCAGGCCTTGTGGGCTTCACCATTACCAAAGCTTGCTTTTTAATGATTCAGCAGAGCAGTCAGGCTGGAATAAACCTTATCATCCCATTGTTATTTTTCCTACTTCTGTCACATGTGAAAGCATTATAATAAAGGGGGTTTTAATGTCAGATAAGATAGTAAAGAAAGTCTACAAGTCCTAACATTTTGGGAGTGTTTAAGGGTTTGTGGTTTTGTTGCTCCACAGTGGATATACAACGTCTTTCTAATCCAGGTTCTAGTCAGGAGTTTGTCATGGGACAGTGTTCCCAAATGGAAAAATAGGGATCAGCAGTGTGTCTGACTTGCCTTAGATGTTTAGATTACAGAAAAGGGCTAATTACTTCCCTCGTAATCCTGTGAAACATCCCATACTTTTTGGGGTGTTTTGGGGTCAGATGGTTCAGCCCTCTAAGATCCTAGTGTCTGACCTTACTCTGTAGGTGGTTGCTGACTAAGTGACACAAAGCATGGTTTGTCAAAGATGGCATGCTCATTCTAAAGTTGTAATTCATGCTTTCTTCCCTGTTATCCTACTTAAGTTTTCCTCTTCAGACCTTGTTTTCAGATGTGTTCTCTCATCTGACCTTCTGCAGGTTTTCTTCTCGCTGATCCCCTTTGGTCAGTGTGCTGTGCAGTCCTCAGGGATAAGAGGATAAAACCAGAGAGTAGTACTGGACAGCTCGGTTGTGAGACATCTAATCTGAAACGTCTCTGTGTTTTAACTGTGAATAGAAGGACTGGTTTTGGCTTACAGAAAGTTTTTTGTGTGGATGCAAATACTTCCTCAGTTTCTCCCGGGTTTGGAATTCTTATCTAGGGTCTGTAGACTTGTCTCTAGTTGAGAGTTGGTTAAATCATGCGTTTGGTCATGGAAGAAGACGTATTTAAGTTAGTTGTGTAAATGTACCATAAATGTTGCCATCTACAGTGCCACGTCTGCAAAGTACTATCAGTGTGCATCCCTAGCATGCTGAGACACAGACTAATGGTAATGCTAAAGCCACTAAAAAATACTTTCCACCCCCCTGTACTCAGATATGGAAAAGTAATCCTGGCCCAGCCGAACAGCGTCCCTAAAGGGCAGGAGCTTGTGCCCTCCCTGGGAGATGAGGTAGGCCGAGTCAGCGTGGGCTGTCAGGAGCAGATCCTGCTGGCCAGGTGAAGCCTCTCCCCGCCCACAAGGACGGTGCTCTTTTTCTCCTCTTTATTTCTTCTTCACCTTCCCTACTTTTCATGGCAGAAGCTGTGGCTGTGTGTTTAACATCGGCAATTCTCCCGAGTTCAGAGCTTATATTTCTCAGCGGAGCTGGGCTTTGTTCTCCCAAGTTGGCTCTGTGTGTGCGTGTGTGTGTGTGTGCGTGTGTGTGTGTGTGCGTGTGTGTGTGTGTGTGCATGCTGTTAGCCGGCCTGTCAGGGGCGATGCGAAATGGTGTCCGGATGACTTAGTGCACGGCTCCCTTACGAGTGTGACTCAGTCTGCCGAGGCACGACCCGTGGGTATATATAGGTCACGGAATGCTCGCGGGAAGGCGTTCAGCTCTGCCACCAGGAGCGGGGGGAAGGTCTGACAGGCATTAGAAAGCAATCTTTGTCGGGGTGGATCTGCCCGAGCGCTCCAGCCCGCGGCGGGGCCTTTGTCTGGGCCGTGCCTGGCTGTGCCAGCCGAGCGCTGCCGGTGCGCGTTCCCCGCCGTGCTGCAGGAGGATGGCTTATCCAACCTGGGCCACGCTATTCTTCCAGGCCGTAAGCCTGTTATTCATAGGCGCTGGTGCACCTGGGGCACGGCAACTACCACTGAACTTAATTGCGCGCTTTGCTCTGATTTATGGAGGTCGCCTGCAAAAAAGCACCAGCCTGTCAGCTCGCTTCAACCTGGCAGCCCTCCGGCCCCCTGACAGGCCCACCTTTGGTTTGAGCACATCTGAGAAACGTGCAAAGTTCGGTGCGAGGTTTTGTCAGGTTGCGTTTGGGTGATTTTCTTCATTTGTTTGGGGTTTTTTTGTTGCTTTGTTTTTTGGGGTATTTTTTTCTTCTTTTTTTTTTTTTTTTTGGAAGTGGCTTGGCCGTGATTTCGTAAAAAAAAAAAAAAAAAAAAAAAAAAAAAGGGGGGGGGGAACAGACAAAAAAATATATATATATATAACAACAACAACAAAAAAAAAGACCAAAAAAAAAAAACCAACCCAAAAAACCCGCGGCCGCGCAGGTGTCGGAGCGTTGGGCGCTGATTGAGAGAAGCAGATGGCTGCAGTCGGTGGCCGCCAGCCAGCGGAGCAGGTGCTGGTCACGTGGCCGCGGGTTGCCAGGGCGATGCGAGCGCTCTCGGCGCGCAGATGAAAGGCCGGGGGCCCCGCTTCAGCTGTAGCATTGTGTAATTTGTGGCAGTTAGAGCGGAAATAAACGCTGGAAATGGAGCCGCGTAGCAGGGGAGACTCCCGGCCATGTGCGGCCTGCGACGGGCGGCCGCGGGAGGCAGCGGCTGCGGGCTGTGCTCTGCGCTGACGGCTCCGCTCCGGGCGGTGGTGTCAAACTTCTTAGTTCCACCTCCCCCTTTTCTTTTATTTTTGGTAGAAAACTGTCACATTTTGAGGTGCTTCCTTCTTAAAAGGAAAGCTTCAGTGCCATGTAATTGCCCTCTAGTAAGAATGTCTTTTCAAAATTCCCATTTTTGCGTTAACTTCTCTTTTTAACTCAGCGTTTGTAGAAACACATTCACCCCCCCGCCCCCAAATATGAACACAAATACATATATGTATATAAAATTATATTCAGAAACTTCAAATTACCGCTCTAAAGTGTGCCTCTGGTTGACCAATGTACAGGAGAAACAAACTGCAGAGCGTGTCCAGGGTATGGAAGTGATGCAGGAGAGAAGGAGAAGCTGCATTGTAGTGGCTGCAATAATAGCTGGGGTTTGGTACTTTCTGGTCACCAGGTAGCAGTGCACAAGTGCACGCCAGCAGCTTTTCTTTAAGTGTGTCAGCAGCTCTGCAAGCAGCAGCTGTCAGGGCAGTGCTAGGCCTGAAGGGTCTGCCAAACCCACCCAGCCTCTGGAACTGAACGTGCTGGTGATGTTTAACTTCCAGCCTCACTTCTTACCCTTTGCTGTCTAAACACTGCATCTCTATTGCTGGAGATCACCTTCGCGGCTTGGCTTGGTGGCAGTGTGTTAAAAGCTGGGCTGTGATATGGGAACCCAGAGCTTCCCAAGGTTGTGATGTGATCAGAAAGATGTAGCTCTGGCTCCTTTGGTGGTGAATGTTTTCACAAAGGGTGACAGGAATGGACTTTAAACCTCACCCTGTCAGCAGTAGATATAGCTGGCAGATGCTCAGACCGGGGTTTTTTCCCCCCTCACCAGAGAAACAAAAGATAGGAAACCTGTATTGAAGTGTTAAGGTGAGCTAGCCAGCCTAGGTAGCTGCAGCTGATGCCAACAAGCCTTATCAGACCAAGTGCCTTGAACCCTCTATTCAGACCCCACTCTGCTGCCACATGCAGCGGTCACATACCTCAAGTCCTCATGTGTGCCCTGAGGGCTGGCACTAAATCTCTTGTGCTGTTCCACTGCTTAGAACTGTAGGTTCAAGTGCAGAATTCTTGCTATCAGTGGTACCGCTTCCTCTGGCTCAGCTTTGCCCAGGTGATGTGGGGAGTGGCAAAAAAATAAAGTGCAAGTGTAACCCTGTTTGTATCCATGTGTGTCAGTACCGTTTTCATAAGGTGCAGTTTTTAAACAAAGCAGCTCTTCTTTACCATTCTCATTTCTAGTTTCTTGTTGAAGACGCTAAGATACTGAAGGGAGGCTGATTCTTTATATTCTGCTGTTAAGGAGAGGAAAGCACAGCAGTGGCTCGTGCATCATTGGGTTTTACAGTTATGTTTAAATACTCTAATAAGGCAAAGCAGTTGACGATAGTAAAGTCACTGAAAATAAATATCTTGCTGATTAACTGATCTGTTAAGTGCTTTTTGCTTACTTTTTCATACAAATATTGATTAAAAATACCTTTGTTCTAGTAACAAGAAAACAGATTCAGAAACTAGTGCTGCGAAGAAAAAAGTTAACAAAGGAAAGGAAGGTTCTGAAAACTCAGATTTGGATAAAACTCCACCACCTTCACCTCATCCTGAAGATGAAGATGATCCAGGAGTTCAGGTAATGCTGTCTCTCAAGTTCAACGTAGACTTTGGCAATAGAATTGCATGAAATGATAGTTCTCTCAGTTTGCGTGGTGGAGATAGAGATATGTAAGTATTTTCAGTGTTGATTAGAATGACATACCGAAGTCACTGTGGTGAATATTTTACTAAAACAAGTGTTGTTCTTCATAATTTTGCTTTACAGTCTTGTTATCCTTAGATGTATGCATGGTGCTGCTGAGCTTTCATATGTTTTCTTCCGTTACTGCTTGCAGTTAGGACACTGAATTTTCTGATCTGTCGACTTTATGTGGCATTATAAGGTTTTTCTTATGAGCGTCTTGTTTCTTCTTTGCGTCAGCTTTGGAAACCTTCTGAAATCAAGCACAAAATGTGACAGAGCAGGATGAGGGAAATTTGCGTGTCGGAGGCTTGTAACTGTACCACTTTAATGTATGACAGGCCTTTCTTCAGAACTGCCAGCTATCAGCTCGTTTTTCTTCAGCACTGCTCACCTATTCATTTCTCTCTAAATTTCCTTTAACATAAGGAAAATCTGGAATAGGAGTAAGTGCATATGAGAATTACTGTGTGTCCTGCTGCTTGTCATATTAAAAAGTGGCCAGCTCCTGGCTTTCTTCTGCTGGCAGTGCTCAGAGCAGACATTAAAAATAATCATTCCCTTGTTAAAGGACATAAGCAAATTGTGATGGAGAAAGTATGACACTCCTGAAGTGTCATGCTGATATTACTGAAGTCTATTGCATTTGACTATTGCATATCAGCTCGCAGATCTTGCTTCTAGTGATGAGAGCCGTTGAAGCCAGTGATCAGCAGTCAAATTAACCTGGTAAAAATGTTACCAAAGATTGATGTCCTGACACATACACAATTTATGCCTTTTAAATTTAATGTATTTCTGTTAATTTTGTTTTCTTAATACTTTTTTTCTCACACCACATTTTTTGCCAATTGCATGCTTCTTCATGTAAACTTAAGGAAGGTTTATATAAAAGTTTATATCTGTATATACTGGGACAGCTAGGATTAATAAACTTGTTATGCTGACATTCATATAGTCATTCATAGTTGGCTAAAACTCCATGGTACTGATTCACCTATAAAGATTCTATAATGCAGGAAGTGATGGATTGCTCACTTTAGAGAGACTTTTGTGTTATACAGATTTTTTGCATTGTGTTATCAAGCCTTCTCACATATAGGTCAATTAAAGGGTAAAGGATAATCTAATGCAAGTAAAAATATGCACAGTTTCTGGCAAAGCATAACATTTTCAAAGCCTCACGTGAATATCAGAAGAAATGGGAAGTTAGCCAAGCTGATAAACATCAGAGTGATGTCTACCATTACATTCTAGGCTTGCTTTCCATTAGAGAAATATAAGAAGACTTTTGGCGCCAAGAGTAGTGGTAAGACTTACCTGTTGAGCCAAGAGAAGATGGATATTTTCTCATCAGTGATCATGGAAATGAGGGTGTATATTTGCCAAGTAGCATCTATTTTCAGCTATAAAAATATTGGTAATATGTTACAGTTTCATGGGAACCCCTGTAAGTTGGGGCTTCTACCTTTAACATAGCATCATAGTTGTTTAAAGGGATGTCACTGCTGAAAATTTTCAGTTGCAGTTAAGGGCAATTTCCTATTTCGTGGAAATTGTGCCTCAGATGTTTGTGCTTAAAAAGTGTCTAAAAATAAGTTTTACACTTCATTTATGCACATTTATAGACCAGGGTACATAGATCTGTTGAAGAAGCTCTGTAAGTATTTCATGTACCAGAGACAATGTGTGTTGAGCTGAGAAAGATATAAAAATAAGCAATATATCAATTCATAAAAGTAGATTTTATCAGTTGAAATTCAGCATCTTTTTAAAGAATGTGAGAGTCCATTGAGGTTTTTAATGATGACTTTACAGTTTCCTTCAACATCTTACGCTATCAGCTTTTGAAAGTATATTACCTGAAGCAGAGTGTCTGGGAACTTGAATTTTATTGTTGCAGAAAATAACGCACACTGAATGATATGTTTCCAATTCTGTCAAATGAGTGCTTGTGTATTTTACAGATTGTTTTCTGCATCTTCTCTGAAATTTTCTCTCACCCTGGTGTAGAGGGTATGGGAGACACAGGAATTATGTTTTCAGTCTGTGAATGGTTCAGATTCCTCATTCTCCTCTATTGAAGATTTGGGTCTTTTCCTATGCTATGCTCCAAGGACACGTTTCTGAACAATGCTGTGTCAGTGGAGTGAGGAAATCATGTTTCGTTGTATTTCCCCTACAAGATAATCTGGAGAGATGGGAAGACCATGAAAGTGTGTTGTCACTGCTTAGCAACATTATAAACATGCCATAGAAAGGTGATATTTGCTTCCTACAGTGGCCATCTGTCAAAGTTCCTTGTACACATTGGTTGAGAGGGGCAGCTTCTGATTTTTTTTGAATTGCTTTGAGATACAATTTTAACCTTTACCTTCTGTTTAGAAGCGACGCTCCAGCAGGCAGGTGAAGAGGAAGCGTTATACGGAAGACTTGGAGTTCAAGATCTCAGATGAGGAGGCAGATGATGCTGATGCTGCTGGAAGAGACTCTCCTTCAAATACTTCTCAGTCGGAGCAACAGGTCAGATTTGAATGGAATGCAAAGGTGGATGCAACAGCAAAATTCAAGGTTCAAATATGAGCCTTTTTTCTGAATGATATTAATCCCTGATTGGCACAGTATGCCAGAAGGAATTAGCTTTTTACCTTCTTAAAGAATATATTCATTCATGACTTTGCTTACAAGCTGGTGATAGGCATTTTGACAAAGTTCTTTGAAATTAGTGGCTTCTACCTAAGGGAAACCTAAACTGGACTGCTAGGACTCAGAATTTACTTCTCTGAATTCAGTGGTCTGGCTTCTGTGACTTTAATAAACCACTCAAGCTTGTCCCCTGCTGCTAGGCACCATAAGAACCCCTTTATGAAATTACTGCCTTGTAGTACCCAGCAGGGTACACTTTATTCTCTGTGCAATGTAAATGACGGATAAAATAGTTTGAATAAGATGAGGGGTAATAATGTAGGAATGACTGTTGTAACAATCTCATTGTTTTGTAGTGCATTTTCAGAGTACTACTTCACTTAACTAACTGATAGCCTATTGGAAAATGTAGTTGTGTTCTTTGGTATTTCATACGATGATTTGTTAAGCCTTATGAAATGAAATACTGTATGTGATCTCCATCGTTAATTGTGTTTTATCAGAAGGGGAATTTTCTAGGCCAGGCCTTTTTAGGAGAGGTGAACTCATCTCTGTACTGTCAGGCTTTGTAGGAAAGCTGGAGTTCCCTTAGCTCTTAATGTGTTTAAACAAGTGTCTGTCAATTTTTTATTATGGCATTATATACATTTGAATCTTCTCAGTTCTCACGCTGAGAGGAAAAAAAAACATGTTGGGAAAAAAATATTTGAAGTTTCCAGATGAAGAAAGAATTAAAAATACTATTTGCACAGCCATAACTCTTGTATAATATTTGTGGTGCAGGAATCTGCTGATGCTGAAGGTCCCGTTGTGGAGAAAATCATGAGTAGCCGCTCAGTCAAGAAAAAGGTAAAAAAAGGAATTTCTTCCCTCCATATTTTTAAACAAGCTAAGTATGTTTCTGTTAAGACCCCTAGTAAGT
Source organism: Perdix hodgsoniae (assembly GCA_035772895.1). Classification (NCBI taxonomy): domain Eukaryota; kingdom Metazoa; phylum Chordata; class Aves; order Galliformes; family Phasianidae; genus Perdix; species Perdix hodgsoniae. Next base: position 1,983,154 of record JAPSGF010000019.1, on the reverse strand, counting down.
TCTCAAAAAATGCTTGGATATTTCTAATTGAAAAATATTTTACTGATTACAGGAGCTTCCCTAAGAATGTCTTTAGAGAACATTAAACTTTCTGTTGTGTAGGCATGTGCAAAACTTGCTGCTTGTTCAGTGTTCTAGTTTTGCCTTGCATTTCTTCAAGTCAGTGTTTTGATTTTTGCAAATATATATACCTGGACAGAATCAGTGGTGTCTTTAGCTTCAGAGTTATGTTTTAGGGGAGTTTGAGGAGTGAGACCTCTCCTACATCCTGGTTTCTGCCTTATTGTAATAAGGAAAAATCCTTGCCCAAAATTTTTACATCTTTTGACAGTGGGTGTGCTTAGCAGCCCAAGTTTACTTGTGATCTAGGAAGTTATATATAGAGGTGGTCAGAGAGCTTCTTGTTGCTATGCTGAGATAGTGAAAAAAGCATTCTGCTTGGTGGAGTGTGCTTCTCTTTTAATTCTGCCCTGTTGCCAGCTATGTTCATATTTTGCTGCTGTTTCCCTTAATATACTTTAGAACTTGATTGGCCCTTGCATTTCCAAACTATTATACTTAGAGTAGGAAGTTGACAGGAACTTTTTCCTAAAAAGGCATTATATTTTCCAGACTTTTTTGTGTAATTCTCTCACTCATCTTACAGTTAGAAAGACCTGTCTGATTTAATATAGGTATAATGTTGAACATAGTTAACCAGAAATAAATATTTCCCTCGAAGAGTTTATTTTTCAAATCTAGTGAGGAAAATTGGGCTTATCCATGGACTTGTTTGTTGTGGGTTTTTGTTTTTGATTCGTTTTTATTTTATTGCTACTGTCATAACATCACTAACAGCTTTATAAACATAAATTCATGCAGTGTCATGACTGACTTTGGTTGAGTTTGATTCTACAGTTTGTATGGCACAAAACCTCTAGGGCTGTTGTTTTATTTACTTAAGTCTAAAGCCGTAGTTTTTATCTGAAAATAAAAAAAAAATAGAACTTAATAGTAATAAACCTAATAATTAGTTGCCCTGATGGTCTACTAGAGAGGAGACAAGAAAGTGATCCTTTCATAAATGTCTTTATATTTGAAGCTGTTTTTCACCAACTATTCTTCTCTTCTTCTTCTCTCCTGCAAATAAAGGTGTGATTACTCATGGGGAGTGTGTATTTTACTGCATTTTGTGGGAAGTGGTTGGTCTGCTGCCTACGTGTCTTTGATTGCAAGCTCTGCTGGAGGCAAGCTCTATTTTGAGCCTGCTCTTTAATGTTTTTTATGGATTGTATTTGCAGGTTTGAGGGGTGTCTCTTGTTTCCTGCTCTTCTTCCCAATGCTCCTCTCTATCCCCAAAAAATGGATTTCAGGATGTTAATATTTAACATCTGAAGTATCCAACTGTGCTTTTATTAAAGGTCTTTTACACTCTTACTAACGTCATCAAAACACTGGTTGTTAGATTACTAATCAAAGTAAAATTGCTGCGATCAGGACCAACACATAAAATAAACATGAGCAAAGGCTTCACTAGGAAACCTTTCAGTGGATTAGGTTGCTACAAAGATGTTTAGTTCGAGTAAAGGACATTAAGTAATGAGTATGCTTTCAAAACAGCATTCTTAATATTATGCTGTTTTTTTCTGAAATATAGGCTTGGTGTAGTTTTGGAGTTACTAGATCAGAAGCAGAATTTTACTTACAGCCAAATTTCTTCTGTGAACGTTTCAAGTACAACAGACAATGTTTTTCCCTCTTGTTCTTAACGTGGAATTTTTATTTCTGGTTAATACCCTTGCTGAAAGTGCTAAGTACATGCTCTCTTTGTAAACCCTGTCAGAGTTTACAAAGAAAAACTTACACAAACTACCTACAGTTTGTACGTTTAAGTCTTTCATTGCTGTAATTCATTTTACCAACTTCAGCCCCTTTGAATTTCTTATACTTAGCTTTAAAAAGTCCTGGTTTAACTAAAGGTACTATTCAGCACAATCACACGTATTCAGGAAAGTTCTGTGGAGTTTGCAGGGCACTGTACCCTGTGTATTGCATATCTGAATTTCACTTTCTGCCTACTAATGCACTATAAAAATTATATCTAAGAGAACTGCCTAGAACTGCTTACGTCTTTCTACAAACTGCTACGTTTGAATAGAACAGAATAACTGTTACGTTATTCTACAAACTGCTTAGATTAAAATCCAGCTTAGCTGTCTGCTATTTTTCTAGTAAGTGATCTTACTGGCTTTTCTTTTTTTTTGAAGCTCTGACTTGTCTCTACACTTCATTGCCTTATTCAAATAACTTTTGTTCTAGCAGATATTACTGTGTCACTTCTGTGGCAAAGGCAATGCAAAATTATATTTGCTTGAAGGAAGAGATCATTTAGTTCTTCAATTATCTGCAAAGACTGTGGATCAGATCATCAATTATGTTACACCTGGGCAGTGATCACTGAAGAATCCTGCATTGCCCATATCTGATATGCTATTTAGTTTGTCTGCATAATCACTTTTCTGGGAATTTTGCCTAAATCACAGAATGATAGAATGGCCTAGGTTGAGAAGGACCACAATGATCATCTGGTATCAACTCCCTTGCTTACATTGCAGGGTTGCCAACCACCAGGCCAGGCTGCCCAGAGCCACACCCAGCCTGGCCTTGAATGCCTCCAGGAATGGGGCATCCACAGCTTCCTTGGGCAACCTGTTCCAGTCTGTCACCACCCTCTGGTTAATGTAAACATGTGTGCTGTGGGCTGAATGGTAACACAGAGTGCATAAGCTTCTACATCATTCATCCTGTACTGATGGATAAATACACTCTACTTGAGTGCTGGAGATTGTAACTTGTCTTGAATTTTTTTTTTTACCAGAAACATGAGTTCCAGAATAAGATCTTTAAAGCATTTCTTTTTTTTTCTGAAATACTTTTTCTTTAGTTAAATCTTTGATACACACTCATAGAACATATAATAAGTGGTCTATGTTATTGTCTGTTAAATAACACACTAATACATTCTACTCATGAGATGGACAGGATTTATCAAGATTTTCTTCATGAGTTATTGTTCTGACATTGGCAGGTGACAGAAAATATACTTAGCTGAAATGCTGTAAAAAGGAGTTGAATTGACTAATACAAAATCTTTATACAAAGGTGTTGAACCCCATTGTCTCTGTAAGACTGATACATCTCAAAGTTTTTGCTTTAAAACTCATCAAAGACAACCATGTGCTTAAAACAATAAAAAAGGTAGTATCTTAAGAGTAGAGAAGACTTCCTAAAGCGTAATTTCATCTCAGGAATGGAACTGAAATAGTGGGATCTCCATTTTTTTTTTCTTTTATTCTTCAGTTTTGGCCTCTAATTATGAATGCCTTTGTCAGGCATACTCTATTTATTTATTTATTTTTAAAACTTATGGTCTACAGATTCCTTCTTCTGACAATTGCTTTGTAAGTGACTGAAAGTTTCCTTCCTAATTTTTTAAGGGTTGAAGGATAGTTTATCTCCTCCAGCAGAGGGTTCAAGATCTTCAAGAAGTAGCTCCAGGAATAATTTGTCATTTTCCATTTGTCCAGGAACACCTATGTGGAAGCTGGTATCCACAGTCTCTAGAGAGGAACAAAAGCAAACTGTACCAGAATAGATCCTAAAATGATTAAGTCACTTGATAGCCTGGAAGAGAAGGATTACTTACAGAATCACAGAATTGCAGGGGTTGGAAAGGGACCTCAAGAGATCATCTATCCAAACCCCCTGCTAAAGCAGGTTCCCTACAGTAGGTTGCACAGGTCAGTGTCCACAGGTTTTGAGTATCTCCACAGGAGACTTCATAACCTCTCTGGGCAACCTGTTCCAGTGCTCTGCCACCCTTACTGTAAAGAAGTTCTTCAGCATGTTAGTGCAGAACTTACTATGTTCAAATTTTAGGCCATTACTCCTTGTCCTATGGCTACGTATCACCAAGAGGAGCCTGGCTTCCTTCATTTGTCTCCCACTTCTTTTTCCAAGGCTGAACAGACCCAGATTACTCACCCTTTTTTCACAAGGGAGATGCTCCAGGCCCTGCATCATCTTTGTGGCCCTCTACAGGATTCCTCCTGGGAAATTTCCTGTTGTCTTTGAAATGAGGAGCTGAGAACTGGACATAGTAGTCTAAATGTGGCCTCACAAGGACAAAGTAAAAGGGGACGATCACCTCCCTTGACCTGCTGGCCACTCTCATTTTAATGCACCTCAGGATACCATTGGCCTTCATGGCCACAAGAACAGCACACTGCTGGCTTGTGGCCAACCTGTTGTCCAACCAGGATCCCCAGATCCTTCTCTGCAGAGCTTCTATTCAGGTGGTCATACCCTAACCTGTATTGATGTACACTCTATAAACCAGAGACTAGGAATGATTTAACTTTTTCTTTAGAACAGAGTTTGATGCAGCTGTTAGTGTTGCTTTTTAGTTGGTGCTGCTGTGGAAGTAGTATCTACCTAGTAACTTTTCCTTTGAGAAAGATGTTGAAAGATTCTAATTCATTCTCTAGCTTTATAGTAATCGTTTTACTCTTTTTTTTTTTTTAATCAGTATGAATATATAGATGTGGAGGACATTGATTTATATAGGGATCAATGTTTTCGTCTGTTTTGTGCTACATACAATAGTGCAGATGTTGCTGTTGCTGGCGTTGTCCCTGATGAAGTATGTAAAAGAAAATCCTCTTTGCTTTAGAACGGTTCCAAAGTTCATTAGCAAACATACTGTTAATGTTGTGACATAAACTGAATTCTAAACGTGTGCCTGGTGCACTGTCCTTAGTTTGTCCTATGGCAAGGTTCAGGAGTAATACTTTGTTGAATTACATGCCATATGTTATGCAATACTTTGGCACTAGGGATGAGTTAAAGGTAGTCTGAACCCTTAGCACTGAATGCCCTTGGTTTTTCTGGTTTATATCACAACTTTAACCTTGCTTTAAATGTAGTTTTTGGGTGTTAATTTAATTTGGCTGCTCTGTATGTGAGACATCTTGCCTGAGTGAATTTAATTGCACCATTGAGTAAAACTAAAGCCATGAACACCGATGCACTAAAATTCTAGCAGAGGTATAAGGTTTAGTTTTATATGGCTTCTTGTTTGGAGTTATTAACTATATGGTGGAATAAACCCCTTTTAAAACTCTTTTTTAAAACATTACAAAACCCACAATGTAGAGTTGCCATGAGCCAGCCAAAAATAATACATATGGCATTCAGGAGTGCAGTTGCTAATTGGCTGCTGCCTGAGAAAATGGTACACTTGGCTTCTACTTAACACTGTGGGTTTGGCAGTAAGCCAGATTTGGGGTGAGGTTGTGAATGAAGCTGCATGTGGTTAGGGAGGAGTTCAAATGATTCATGTCTTGGAAGTTGTAGTAAGCAGTGCAGTATGTACTTGGGTAAGCTGCTGGAGGAAACTCCTTACTTGTGTCCTCCCCCCACCTACACCTTCCTGCCCCTCCGCTGGTCTCTGCCACTCTGTAAATAGGTACTGCATACATTCTGCATTTCTGTTACCAATAAATAAATCAGCTTGCTCAGTCCTTCATTTCATATTTCAACAATGCTTTTCTTTTAGATGGAGAATGGAGAGGAGGTAGAAATAGAGGAATTCTATGTGAAGTACAAAAACTTGTAAGTAACCCATTACCAGTTTGGTTCATATCTTTTAAGTTCACTTAATCTCACATAATGGTTATATTATAGCATTTGCCTACAACACTATCCAACTTTAAATCAACTTTAACTATTACTAATGTTTAACCCTCACTCAGTGGCAACTAAGTGAGGAAGTACTTTGCATTGGTGGTAGCAGGCCTGATGTCTCCTTAATTTGTTTTCTCTCTAAAATGAAATACATAGGTCAAATTGCTCTGCTATTAAACTTTAATTTAAGGTCCAATTATACATGCAGATTCATGAGCATACACACTTATCTCTATAGATCTGGCTTCCGTAGAGTTTTAATCTTCTAATGTGCCCGCAGACTAATCAGAAATAAACCATAAAATTGCCTCAAAAACAAGATTTGTGTTCAACAAAGTGACTTGGTATCATAACAAGGAGATTCCAGAATTCCAGCAGGTAGCTGCTGGGTGTGGTAGGGATGAGAAGAGTACAGTGTTTTACTTCTGTGCTCTGAAACTTCAGTGCCATCAGCATTTAATATAGAATATTTCACAGCTGGATAAGTTCGTTTTTCTTCAAGAAAAATTGCATGTCTTGTTTAATTTTACCAACTTTTTGACCCAGAAGGCAGAAATTCACTTGAAGTGAGTTTCTTGCTGTTAGTTGCAGGTAGTTGACTTCATTTTAAATATCTACCACCTCTGTACCCTTTGCACTGTATTGATTATTGCATGATATTTAATAGCCTAACAATGCTTTCTTTAGTGTGAATACTTTGGCATATTTTTTTATAGTGTCTTACACTTCTTTGTCAAGAGTTATACAGCTAAATGTATGATGTGGGAATAGTCATTTTAGGAGAGATGCTGTTTCTTAGTTTGTATGTGTTCTTAAAGATGAAATATTACAGAACTGCACTTACAATGGTTTTTCTTTTTGTTTTATAAATGCTGAAACTTCAGTGACTAGCATGCAATTACTAATTGTAGTGCTGTTCCCAAAAATGTAGTGTATACGTTTGTATCTTGTATGGTGAGGATGATGGTGTCCTGTTTCCCAAGTACAGCACTACATTGTGCTGAAAAGTTCAATTGCAATGGTGGGGTACATTGGAGTATGCAATACAGTGCAGGTTTGAGTAAGATTTTGTTTTGTCTTCTAGTTCTTACCTTCATTGTCAGTGGGCATCTGTGGAAGAGCTGGACAAAGACAAGAGAATTCAGCAGAAGATTAAGCGGTTTAAGGCAAAACAGGGCCAGAACAAATTCCTTTCAGAAGTATGATGATTTTTTTATTTCTTTTGGATGATTAAGGAATATTTTAATGAATTATTCTTTTGTATACAACAGAAGACTTGACAACTGTAATGTATCAGCATTTATTCTGATGTAAGATACAACCATGAGTGATCCAAGTCTTGCAAGCTTATGAAATTCAAGTGATCTGTTCTGACTTGATACTTTTTACTATATATTTGTTGCTTAAAGTAAATGCTTAGTTGTTCATCCTGTAAGCTTGACTCTTACTGAATCAGTACAAGGTCTTTTTTGTCAGGAGCTGATTATGCCAGAAAAATGCATCACATTTTTCTCTGTTAAGGATGCTGCTCACTAGGGATTCTAAGCTTTTTATCATCAATTTAATTTCACTTAGAGCCATAAGCAATAATGTGGCAGGGGTCCTGTCAATAAAGGACCAAATCTGCTGGTTTGTTTCTGAAAGCTTACCTTTCAGTAATACACCTTTTTTTTTTTTCTTTTTTTTTGCTTGTTTGTTTTTTTAGGGCAAAAACAGCTTTAAATCGTACCCTATTTATTTATTTGTATTTATTGTTACTATATAGTAAGGTGAATAAAATCTGTTGGAAATGGAAAACTTTCACTTTTTCAGCACCATGTCAGAACATCGAAGGAATGTTCTGAGATTATTATAAAATACGGTGGCAACTATGAGGAATTAAAAGCATCATATAATGCTAATGCCTGAGGAACTAAATTAAGTAGACTCTCAAGACTCCTGATATTTTTTAAGAAGTCAATAAATATATGAAAACTTATAAATAAATAAATAAAAATCAATACAGCGTATTGAGCAACATAATTGTGAGACTTAACGTCTTTTTTTAAGTGTAGAAGCCTTCAATTTCTTCTTTGTGAACCATTTTTTTTAAATGTTTCCAAGTGTGTCTCAAATTATTGTAAGTATTTGGAATCTGTTTTGTTTCTATTTTATTTTCCTGACTGTGAACATGAGCATAGTTTTTACCCCTTTTGTCTGGTTTTTCCATTGGAGGGGATCTTAAAGTATAGAATGAAATACAGAATGAAACATAGCTCTTCTGTACTGTAGTCAACTCCATAAGTTCAGGAAGGGATAAGATAGAATATAACAAAACGAGATTATTGGACAGTATGTACATACATGCCATGCTTTTTCTGTTTTTGAAATGATCTTGAAACCTTATGAAGCGGTTAGATGATTCCTGTAGTTAAAATAATCCAAAGGCACTTATTGTACAAGGCTCTAATTTCTTTATTGCAAGCTGTAGTTTTCAAGAATGCTAAATGCATTGCATGCCATAAGCCTTTTCGATTGCTCATTAGTGAATTGTAATTTCACACTTCATTTAAAATATTCTTAAACATTCTCTCACAGTAAAAGGTTTCACACAGTAATTAAGAGGCCCAGTTAACAAAGTCTGAGAAGTCTGATTCCCTCACGGGGAATGATCTTGCTGAATTGTAGCATTTCAATTAACATGTTGAAGTTTGCCAAATATAAATTCTGTGTCACCGTGACCCAAAATATTATTGCCTGGTGAAATATATAATAATTTCTCCTCTCAGCAAGGACTAATAAAGATATCTTGTATATTTTTCCGCTTGTCTCCTTGGACAGATTGATGATGAGCTTTTTAATCCAGATTATGTGGAAATCGATCGAATCTTGGATTTTTCACGTAGCACAGATGATAATGGGGAGGTAAATAGAACTTTTAATGTATTTGTGGTCACATGGATGTTCTGTTTAGAGTGTATTCTTTATAAATTTGAATATATAAACAATTCTGAGGCTACCGTTGGGTATTTCTGCAGAAAATGTGAAGGCATTTTCAAAAAACATTGGATAATATAGCATTTTCTCTAGAATAAAGGAGTTTAAGTGGGAAATCAAACTTCTATGTTACTTATATTTAAAAACAAAACTACCCAATGCACTCCAGAGCCAACAAACAAGAAGAGGAGAGGGAAAACCAGCCCTGATTTGTAGCTAGGAATATGATGTCCATGCAAGCAATACAGAATTGAAATGAAAATTGCAACAGCCCTGCCAGAATGGGTGTCAAACAATGTCTAAACAATTATGACATTGGTAGGTGTTGCAGAAGAGGTCCTGAATTTACTGTTTCTTACTTTATATGACCTATTCTACAGAACAAGATTGCTTTCTTTTCCACGATATTCCTTTTTGATCCTGTGAGAATATAAAGCTTCAGTGACAATGTCAGTGTCTTCATACTGGTGATCTGTGAATGGTTGGCTTTTTGAAAGTGTAACAGTTGAAGACCAGTATTGTTTTACTTTAAAATGTTAGATTAGTGCATGTCAAAGTGTTATGTTCCTTTTGGTGGTGAACCTAAATTCCCTCCATTCTAATATGACTTTGTTAACTTGTCAAGGTATCAACCTGCTGTTTGCTCATCCTCTGGGCTGGTTCAGACATTTAGGTCTTGAAATGCTTTTTGAATTTTATCTAGCTTGCAGATCACCTGTTTACTTTAAAAAAAAAAGTTTCACTTCTATTGTTTTATATTGTGATCTAATCTTTTTTTTTTTTTTTTTATCTTGACAAAGCCTGTAACACATTATCTGGTGAAGTGGTGTTCACTACCTTATGAAGACAGCACTTGGGAGCTCAAGCAAGACATCGACCAAGCTAAGATCGAAGAATTTGAGAAACTGATGTCTAGAGAGCCAGAAATGGAGCGTGTGGTAAGAATTGGCTGCATATAGGGGTTTTATTTGAAAATAGTAAAGTAATGTGGTCTTTCAGAAACCACTAATGGGATTTGCTGTATTTGAAACAGGAGCGACCTCCTGCCGATGACTGGAAGAAATCGGAGAGTTCCAGGGAGTATAAAAACAATAACAAACTCAGGGAATACCAGTTGGAGGGAGTAAACTGGCTTCTTTTCAATTGGTACAACACGTACGTAAAATACTGCTTACTACCGAATCTTACTTTGGAAAAGCTGTTCTAGTTTATACGCAATTACAATTTTAAATTACCCTTCTAAAGTGAGATTGTAGAATTATTTACATCCTTCATTTTCCACTGCAGAAATCGTTTATAAACTACTTATGGAGATGTAACATAACATTACATAAAGCACAAATACTTTGGATAGGTTCCTGTGGCATTCATGTATACCCACATTGCCTCTCCCCAGCTTGGGAGGTACCTGTTTAATGCTTCACAGATTGTAGTGTTTATTTATATCAAAAAAGATTGTGGTGTGCTTTCAATGTTTGTCATTTTAGAAATGTTTTTTTTTTACTTTTGTTACTTATGTAGTGATTTTTTTTTAAACGTTTTAACGTAAGACTATGGTTTTGTTGTTATTTTCAGGCGAAACTGCATTTTAGCAGATGAAATGGGGTTGGGAAAGACTATCCAGTCCATTACGTTTCTCTATGAGATATATTTGAAAGGAATCCATGGTCCTTTCTTGGTTATTGCACCGTTGTCCACAATTCCCAACTGGGAAAGGGAGTTCCGCACCTGGACAGAGTTGAATGTGGTTGTGTATCATGGGAGTCAAGCAAGCCGGCGGACCATTCAGTTGTATGAAATGTATTTCAAAGATCCACAGGTAAGAGTTCCTTGTGCAGTTATCCTGGGTTTTGTTTGTTTCTTTTGATTGACGTTGTTGTTGTTTGTTTGTTTTTAATATATGCTTTACTGTAGCTATTTTAATCTAATCTTAGGTTACAAACATCAATTAGGGTGTTTTTTGTTCTCTGTAGTGCTAAACCTGCTGTAGAAAGCTTCAATTAATAATAATGTATATGTGTGTGAAGAGATGTTATTTTAGTAGCAGCCGGGAGATCGGTTGGAAATAGAATAGGACTAAGAGTTACTGGGATAGAGAATTGAGGTTTTATTTTTTATTGTTGCATGCAAGGGTTTTGTTGTTTCATACTCCTGAGAAAAACTGGCAGAAAAAATTCTTAATGCAGAAACTGCTTAACCGAACTAAGCTTGGAAGTCCATCTGTGCCTATGATTCCAGGAGAAGACCAGCATGCAGAGATTAAGCTTGTTGATGTTTGTTTATCAAATTTTGCAAGTCAGATGTATTTTGAATCTCTGTTACTACATTCCTGTTGAATAGTTCTTATGATATAAGGAGAACATATTAAAAAGGGAGGGTGAAAACAGAAAATAATTTGAAAATCTGAAGCTACGAAGAACAGCAGTTTTCTACATTTAATCACGTGGCTTTGCTTAGTGTAAGTAAAAAGGATTGGAGGGAAAATAGTGTGTGTTCACAGAATCTTACTGCGAAACAAGTCTTCTCACTTAAGAAAAAAAAAGTGGAAGTTCAACCCTATTTGAAATATTGTGGGGTATTATTTCCAACAGAACTTAAAAAGTGATAGTGGTGAATTCATATATTTAGATTTTCTGTAAAGCATTTGATTTTATGCCACTGGATATTTTGATTAATAAACTAGAATGATATAAAATCAATATGGCACACATTAAGTGGATTTAAAACTGGCTGACTGATATTTTTCATTGTAACTGTAAATGAGAAATTATTTGCATTTTGAGTGTAGTTCTTCAGGGATTGGCTCTTGTCCATGAGCTATGTAACACTTTTAACAATGATTTGAAAGAAAACATAAAATCATTACTGAAGAAGTTTTCAAATGACACAAAGATGGCGGAAGTGGTAAATAATTAAGACAGTTAAAGGATACAGAGTAAGCTGTGTTACTAGATTCAAATTAACAATATTCAGAATAGCTAAATATAGGGCTATATCTATGGTCTGAGAATGTAGTTCATTCTTACAGTAGCGAGAGCTCTGTCCTGAGGAGAGTGTAAGATAAATGCACATCCTTTATTGTCTTGACACAGAACCAGTTAAACATGAGTTCTTACTGTGAGGCAGTACATAAAAGGGCAGGTGAAAAGTGTGTGGGAGGAAAAATCTTTATTAAGAGTAAAAATCTTACAACATTCTTCTGTTTGTTCTTAATGTAGTGTGTAGTCCTGTTCTGCCTAGTTCTATTGTCTTTTCCTCAATAAGTGTTGAGAAACTGAAATCGTTATAGAAAAGCTATGAGGATCATTGCAAGATAGTTTTTACTTGGCTCCTCTGAGGTCTGTTTTCAATTTTGAAGACAATAACTGTGGCACAACTTGACATGCCATCAGGGTAAACAGGTACTTAAGTCTAGTGGAGAAGCACTGTAAATCATAAGAGCTAGAAGTTGGATCAGTTTGGCTTAGGAAATAACTGTTCTTTCAGCAGTTTATCAGAGAAAGTTCCAAATCAAAATCAGATACATTGTTGTAAAAGAGGATTAATTTCAATAGTAGTTGCTGTCCTGAAGTTGAGGATAATAATCGCTCTTAGCTTCTTACCTAGATGTATTATATACAAGTGAATTTAAATTAGTTATTTTATTTTATCTGTCTAAAAATATTTCATAGCAAAGATACGATATTTTATATCATTTTTAAATTGTTTTTTACAATTATAGCTGTCTCTATTATGCCAAAATGTTTTCCATATTGCAGTTACTCTTCCTGCAGTGACCATGGTGGTAATTTGACCCCATATCAAGTACAATGGCAAAGCACTCATGGCACAGAGAAATGAATGTGCTTCTGCTACCTTTGCTTTGTTAACTGGTTTAAGTTGAGAGTCAAACACTTGCCATGGTTGGGGATGAGCAGAAATGAATTCTTCCTTTTGGTGGCAATTAGCTTAGATGTATCAGGAAATAATACTCCGTGTTCTATTCTCCGTAAGACTCCATCAGCTGTGAAATGCATGGCAGAAACTGAATTATGAGGGGGAAAGTGTCTCTGCATCCTGACAAAAGGAATCCATGTGAAGTGCTTAGTTTGGCATCCTCTAAGGCACTACCAGTGGGCATTTGATGGGGGATGGGGAGAGAGAGAAGGCAGGCAGGCTTTGGCAGTATCATTTCTGGTCCTTTTGCCAAATGCATCAACTCAAAGATGTCAGACATCGACATCTTTGGCTTTTTAGGTCTTAATGTGAGAAGAGGCCTCTCAAGCTGAGCAGATTTTCAAAAAGACAGCTGAATGTTTTGAAACTCTGAATGACTTTGAAGGACAATAATAAAAACCTGCATGCATGAGAAGCCCCTACCCCATTTGCAGTAGTTTGGATTTCAGAATCAGCACCAGTAACCAGTCAAGATGCTGTAAAAATCTAGAGAGTAGTTGATAACAAATCTTTTCAGTGGTCTGATCTTGATGCTAAGAATATCATGTGACTAGAAATGCTTCCTTAATATCCCTTCGTGCTTTATTGTTTGTGACATTTATGGAGAAAAGCCTATTCTGATATTCTTGAGTAGTAAAACTGACAGGTCCTACCAGAGGCCTTCCTTTGCTGGAATACCAAAAAAAGGAAATGCTATTCTGTGGTATCCTACCTCTGAAAGTTCTGTTGTAGGTTTGGGAAAACTATGTATGCCAAGTTAAGGGCAGAGCCCTGCAATAGAGTTTGAGGTGTGTTTGAGAGAATTTTGCTTTGCAGTGTAATGAGGGCTAAGAAGAGAAGCACTTGGCTCATTTGTAAAGACAGGATACCTTGTCCATGGTTGATTTTAACTGAAATAATGCTACTGATGTTCAGAACTTTTTCCAGCTTATGTGATTTATTCTTTTTGGACTTTGTGGGTGTTGATTTAACAGTATTTTCTTGCCTGCATTATTTTCTTCCTTGCTGAGAAGCTACAGAGCTATGGTTAGCAGACAGCAGTGTGAGGTGATATTTCACCTATAGGGACTCTGTCTTTTACCGAAGATGTCAAAGTGTGCCTTGTGGAATGAGTGAGACTTTTTTCCAGATGTCTCACTGCTATAATTAGGAAATATGCATGTTTCTCACATCTGTTCTTCAGTTCATCAACATGGAGTCTGAGGTTAGTGAGAAAAGTCCATATTAATCTTTTAGTGTCCCTTCTGGTGGAATGCCATCTTTTTAGTAACTGTGTTCCTATACACAGCCACTGATCCTTCTCTATTTGTGTCCTCTAAGCGGTAATACAACCTAAGCGTAACTCATCTTTTAGAATCACATCTACTTGTTGCACATCTGGGCTGCCTCTGTTGTTTTAGTTAATTCTAGAATTTTCCATGCAGATCAGGAAACTATTTCCTGTTAAGAGAACCGACTTCAAGTGGAATATGTTCTCTGAGTAAATTCATGTGAAATTCCTCTGTTTCTGTCATCAGAGAACTTCATTTGGATGCCACACTGAAACAGGGTAAACTGACTTCCTCGTTGTCTAAGAAGTCACCTGTGAAAAAGCTGTAGTTCACTTGCCTGATAATTTCTGCTTCTACATTTCTCAAATGTGACAGGAATAGCATTACATGAAAGTAAGGGGAAAGAATCTTAAGTACTCAATGTCCCAACCTGTAAAATTTACCTTCAAAAGCTCTTGCAGTTTCTATTTAGTTGTCTCTTATAATCACTCACTCCAATACAGCATTTTGCTGTCTCACTGAGCTCTAAATATGTAATTGGGGTCCCTCTTATTGCTTTATGTAGGATGATTTTTGTAGTGCGCTGTTTGTCAGTCATGAGGTTGCCTATGGCATTCTTTCCTGCTACTGGAAAGAATCTCCTAGGCTGCATTTTCATATCTTTTGCAGTTATATTTGGTTCTTGAAAAGATCAGTGTTTCACTTCTCTCTTTCTGAGTTGTCTACTTGGGTGTATCTTCATTTGCTCTTTGTTAGATTACGACTGTTTATCCCCTGAGAAGGTAAATGTTTCTAGAATATGCCATGCAAAAGCACTGTTGAAAATGATAATTTCTTCCTCTGAGGTACTCTTGATATGCATATGCAGATATATTGCTGACTTCAAGATACCAGGTTTTCAGTCCTTTCGAAGAGTCTGAAGCCAGTTCTGATCACTGCAGCTTGCAGAGGATCATACACAGGTCACTTACAGGAGGATTTGGGCTTGCACATATTTAAAAGGAAAGATAGCCATCTCACTGTAAAATATCTGTTTCTCTTGAAATTTACTGGATGTACAACCTACAACGTACTCAGTTTTCAAAGCAGGACGGGCTTTGAACTTGTATGATGCCAGTCTTTTCAGAAACAGGTGTTTTGTGCAGACCATGTGTCACTCGAGATACCTGGTTATGTATTTATTTGAACAAGATTAGAAAGAAATACGACACAATATCAATACAGTGTTCATTTTGTGATCTTTTCTGAAGATTGTTCAGGGTTTTTCTGAAACATAATTAGTAGCCCTAATAAGACCTTTAACTAACAATAATTAGTGAAGAAGATATCAGGCATCAGATAAATCAGTGTTGAACTTTTCTTAAAACAAGTTCTCAAAAGTATTGAGGAAATGTTTCTAAGTTCAGCATTTTTCTTCTTTGCAAAGCTGCTTGCTGTAATTGTACATGAAACTTGATGTCCATCAGAAAAAAAAACCAACTGTTAAGAACAAAATATTCTAATGATCGGGACAATGAATCTTTAATGTACTTCAGGGTTATTTGTATTGTTTGGGAGAATTGTGATGTATTTCTTTGATTTAAACAAAAAAGAATTCTCTTGATGAAGACTGCAAAACTTATTTTGAGTATTGAAGGGATACATTATTTCTTGCTCATTCAGATTGTAGCTGAAATACTTGTAATCATGTAACCATCACACATCCTTCCAGCCACTCTATAGCATTGCAGAGGTTGTTGGGGCCCAAGTGCAGGGCCAGGCACTTGTTCTTGATGAAATTCATCCCATTGGTCTTAGATGTATAACAAATATGCAGTGATTCTATGAGCCTTTTTACAGGAAAAACAACATAGTGAGCTTGGTACCACTAATAAACGTAGACATTTGCTCTCCTTCAATGAGTCAACAATAATGACTTCATTTGCTTAAAATAGTTTACCCATTCTGGGTTTTCTTTACATAGTGAATTCTGAAGATGAAACAAACTTTCTTTCTTTGACAGTCAGTTTACGTCAGTTTACTCTGTTTGTTGTTCTTTTTAGGGTCGTGTGATAAAAGGGTCCTACAAGTTCCATGCTATTATCACAACATTTGAAATGATTTTGACTGACTGCCCCGAGCTTCGAAACATTCCATGGCGTTGTGTGGTAATCGATGAGGCCCACAGGCTGAAAAACAGGAATTGTAAGCTTTTGGAAGGACTCAAGATGATGGATCTGGTAAGTGTGTGCATCTTTTAAAATAAATAAATACATCTGCATTTTCTGTATTTTCATTAGTTTCAATTTGCCGTACCACAAAGTATTGCTTCTTAAGTAAAAGCATTAAATGTTAAGAAGAATAAGAGAATGCATCTTGAGAATCTTTAAATTACCTGGAAGCACATACTTACATTGGATTTTGGTATGCTGATGTTTCATCAGGCTTTTCATTAATTTAAACCTGTACTTACGTGTATTATTTTAAATGAATTGGCAGTTTTTTTCTCTTCCCCCTTCTCTCTTCTCATGTGACTGACTTCTATAATCACTTGTACTTCATTTTCTCATCTTTACCTTGACGTTTATTTAGAAGTATAATGTGGACTGCTGACTAAATACATCTGTGAGAGTTAAATTAATCTGAATTAAATCAGCTCTCATGTTAATTTGTTGTGTGGCCATAAGGAACTGCTTTCAGGTTAGCTATGGAAGGGATTAAAAGGAAGGGGAATGTGAGTTGGTTTCTGATATTTTCATAAACATATATGCACATTATATGGGTGAAATATGTAATACTAAGCATACAAAGAAAAATGAGAAGATGAATTTAAAGCTATTTACTATTTTATCGGTCAGAAGATTCTTTAAAACTGCAGTATAAATGCAGTCAAGCTAAGTTAATGCCTGGAATTAAAAAAAATGGTAAAAATAAACATTATCTTACACAAGCACTGGTAACCTATAGATTGCTTTCAGAGTGTTTTCCTCATTGTTTAAATAATATTTTTCTTGAAGTAGTCTTGAAGCTTTATGAAGGAAAGTTACTAAAAATATTGTGTAGAATTCATTTTTATTATAGTTACCAGTAAAGAAAAGCTGAGCTTACAGTTATGACTGTAGATGGAGGAACAGGACTTCTCACTTCAGCTCTTTCTCAGCTACTAAATTCATGTTTGATCTTGGGCTCATTGCTTAACCTCTCTGGGTACCTTCTCTAAAGCAGCATGAAACTTCTCCTTTCAGTCTCTGCCAGTTTCATACTCTGCTTTGTGAGCACCTTAAGAGGTGAAGTATTTTTCTAGGCTAACTGACGGAAGACCAGGACACTAGTTTATAAATGTCTGAAAAATAATTATATGTAAGTTGAGGCAAAAGGAAAATAGAGATTATACATATGTTTGAAAAAAAGAATGGATTTAAATGGATTTCTAGGCAACTTTGTCTTAATCTTTCAGGAGCATAAAGTGCTGCTTACTGGAACTCCTTTGCAAAATACAGTAGAAGAGCTATTTAGCTTGCTTCACTTTTTGGAACCAGGTCGCTTCCCATCCGAAACCACGTTCATGCAAGAATTTGGGGATCTGAAAACTGAAGAACAGGTAGGCTGCCCTTACATACTTCTCTGTTTAGATTTTGTGAATTTAATCATTCCATTGTATCCAAACTTTATTGCTTGTTTTTACAGGTAATATCTGTTTTCTTAGTGACTGCAGTGAACTTATTCTTATTTTTGCTTTGTTGAAATTCATTTTGTGTTCTTTTTGCTTTTGATCAAAATTCATTTTAACTTGTAACTGTTTTTGCTGTTTTGACAATTGATCATACAGAAATGAGTTCTCTTCTTTGACTGTCAGTATCAGAGTGAAAGGATTGTAATTTCTGTGGAGTGGATATCTGTGAGTTTTATCAAGGACTTCAGTGCAAACAAACACATTTGAAATCTAGTTTTCAAGAAGCAGCCAAACAGAGGGATATGCTTTCTTAACCTACCCAAGAACTCAGATTTTTCAAGGTGTCCAGTAAAAGAAATGCAAAGTAAAAACAAAAACCCTTAATGCAACATGTTCTAGATCTTAAATGGAAATGATGGACATATACAAAACTTCTTTCTAACTTCTCTATGAAAATGTTTTTAAAAGTAAATAGGTAACAGTTAAACTACTTTAAAATTACTCATAGGACTTAGCTGAGGCATGACATCTTAATTTAGGCACCTTAATGTGGTGGCTCTTTGCACCTTGTGGTAATCCAACTTCATGACTACGTGCATTTTTGTGTGCAACTTTGTCTTGGTTCTGTCTGAAAACTTCTCAGGTTCTTGAATTTCTGACTTTTGAGTGCTTGAAGTGGTTAACTTTCTTTGAGGTTATCTCCATCATAGATAACTGTCTAAATTTAAAACAAACCAAAAAACCACCCAATTCTTTCCCAGCCCCTTACCGTCTGGACAATCGCTGCGTGTCCTGCGGGAATCATAAGGGTATGTTTCCACAGATTGCGCAGGCAGTTGCATGTCAGTCAGCCTGGACTCTGACCTGATTGGAAATGAGCCAACTGTGATCCAGAAGCCATGTACTCCTGTTAATATAGTGTTTGAGCTGGAGTTAATATATCCTAACTCTCAGCATAGCTTCTGTCTGGACAGCTCAAAATGTCAGCAAAACAAAACTGGAAATTTTTGATGTTGCATGTGAAAATATAACTAAAATAATGCTGTGAGTCATCAGCAGATTTGGAACCTGGATTGCTTGGGCAATGAGTTTTGGAAGAAGTTAATTTATCTTCTTTCTCTTGAAGTTGCACTATTACTATAGGAATGAATTCAAGAGAAAGCTGCTTTTGTTCTTGTTTCTGTTACATAGCACCGTAGTAGGAGACGATGATCAATTTTAGGGTAAATTGTCAGCTTTTAGCTTGGAGCTGATTAGTAGTTTGATGAGAGATGGAACTTTAAAACCAACCTTAATGCCAACTCATTGTATGTGTATGGAGTATGCTTGAGTTTTTGTGTAAAGGCCATAATAAACACTTGACCAAACTCAGCAAAACTTATAGAAGGAAAATGGACACTTTCCCTCTGTTTCATGAAGTGTATGTTGCCAAACCTGGAGACAAAAAAAAAAAAAAAAAGCTTTTAAAAAGAAATTACAGAAATATGGAATATTCATTTTGAGAACAGGCTTAAGTAGTTTCCTGCTTTGGCAAATGTCAAAAGAAAGTAAAGTATATCTAGAAATGTCTAAAAGTAAAAAGAATGAGGAGCAGACATTTGAAGGGAAAAATAGATAATTCACTGAAATGAGTGGTTAGAAGTTACTCTAAATCTTGATCTTACAGTCAGATTTGCTTATATAGCTGAGCTGTGCCTACTTAGGGTTAGCTCTGCGCAATTGGTGTGCAGTACTGATGTTGTCTAGAGGGATGGTTCTAATGGAGATCATTTAATAGTGTGCACTAAACAGAAGTGGTGAGCACTAAAAATTGACTTCAGAAATTTATGTCACAATGTTAACGAGAAAATTTCAGTTTCTAGGTCCTTGAGGAAAGACTTAAATGCTGACTACTTGTGATCTGAGTTAAAAAAGAGGGGACTTAGAGAATTAAAAAGACGTTAGAAATAGAAAAAATAAATATGTGAAGACTTAGAGCTTTGATTGTTGTTTATTTAATGTCTCCTAGGTGCAGAAACTGCAAGCTATTTTGAAGCCAATGATGCTGAGACGTCTCAAGGAAGATGTGGAAAAGAACCTGGCTCCCAAAGAGGAAACCATCATTGAAGTTGAGCTGACGAATATTCAGAAGAAATACTATCGTGCTATTCTTGAGAAGAATTTTGCGTTTCTCTCGAAGGGTGGAGGTCAGGCAAATGTACCTAATCTTTTAAACACTATGATGGAACTAAGAAAATGCTGCAATCATCCGTACCTTATTAATGGTAAGTCATATCATCTTCTTTTCAAGAAGTATTTTTAAGACTGCTCAGCGTGTTAAAAATTGTTCTAGTTTCTTCAAAGGGATGGTTGTTAATTCTTCTTTCCATAAAATTGGTATGCTGAAAACAGCAAAAGCGACTGAGTGAATATACTGTGTATTTTTATTTGTGTATTTTTAAATTAGAATAGTGACATAACCTTTTAGGCTCTCTTGTTTAGAAATCTGCTAGTCAGGACAGCATTGCTTTTGAAAACATCTGCAGTGCTTTTTTCAAGGCTTGCTAGTCCTGTCAGAGTTGGTGTTAATATCATGTTAGTATTAGAGTTTTTTCTTTCTGTTCATTTTACAGAGAATACTTCAGTTATCATGTGGGTTCTTGGGTGCTGCTGTAAAAATGACAATTTTTTTTCTTCACAGTTAGTTAGCTACTACTTGTTTTCTTCCATAGAGTACTATGAGAGAGTACTAAACATTTCTGAATAAAAGTAGTGGGTCAAGAAATTACTGAGACGTGCTTTTATGGACATGTGTAGTTCATTTTCGTAATTTAATAGGACTGGAAAAAGATCTATATGTGAATACCATATTAGATTTTAACAGTGAATACTCTGTTTCATTATGATGCTATTGGTTTTCAATCAGGATTATCTATGGCAAACAGTAGGTGATGAACCAGCTCTCTGAAGTATGCTGAACTGTATGTGTTGGTTGTATCAAATCTGCCCTTTGAAGTTGTAACATAAGCTTCTGTACATAGTTGCATGCTACTAGTTCCTTGTTTTCCATTCCCTCTTTGTTACTGTGTATGATTTATGCTGTCGCTGGTTTCATGCTAGTTACGAGTTTCATGGTGAAAGACTGTTTTATCATGAGCCATATGTGATTGCAGTTTTTATTGTGTGACTTCCATATTGCAGTGCTTGCTTTTTTTTTTTGACATTTTTTGTTATGCTTAAACTGATTCACCAAATGACATCTAATTATATTTCATCTGCAAGTAATTATTCCAAAGGCACAATATAGAGTTACTCCAAGGTACCTGAAGTCAACCCTGTTGGTGGGCTGCTCAGTTTCTAAATTCAGATGAATATACAATTAAATTAGCTTTGTGGTTCTGTTAGAATTTGTTTGTTAGTTCTTTGCTTCTAAGTTAATCTATTACATAAGTGGGTTTACCAGAAAACTGTTCAGAATGTTCAGGTTATGAGTTTCTGAACTCAATGCCTTTTATGTTCCTTGGTTTTCCATTCATTTTAACGTAGTGATTGTTTTTCCTTGTCTCATGTGATGAGGAATAAAGTGAATGTTCTTCTCCTATTTTGTTTTGTGAAATAAAATTAATGAGTAGCATTTGCAGCATTGCTTACAATGATTTTTTTTTTCTTTTCCCAAGTCTTGTATCATTTAACTTATGTTAAAGATTGCTTAGATTCAGGTAGCTGTATGGAAAATTTCAAGTATTTTTGAATGACTGTTTTTTTTTAAACCCTAATAAAGGGAGGTGAAGATGTCTCTTGAGCTTTTTCCTTTTTAACATTTTTGTGACTTCTGAACATTTGGACTTTTTTAGTGGGATGCAGCAAAACATCAGGTGCTGTTAAGATTTGATGCAAGGGAGAAATAAATAAATCCCAACTATTATTAGTGTGAAGGATGGAACTAAGCAACTAAGTTCTTTTAATTCCAGGAGAGAAAATACTCTTATGTCCTGTAGTTGTCTGAGCCCTCGGTTTTATCTTGTTGATCAGTAATTAACATCTTTGTATTTACAGTGATGACACAAGTTTATTTCTGACAAGAAGCCTTGTAGTGGCATAATGTTCACTGGTATTTTTCTGAAGAGTAGCAAGCTCTGGAGACTTAAGGCTTTTATAAAGAGGTCTTGGAATCCTCATTTTCTTCTACATCTAAAGGTTTTGTAAACAAGCAGCAGTGGATGTGTATTTGCATATATAGACCAAGTAGAGGATTGTTTTGTTTCATGTAGAGCTAAGTGTTCTAGGTAATCTTCAGTTAAGAGACATAGAAGTTTGTATCATGGAAGTTGTATGATAGGAGTTGAATGTGATGATTCTTTGTTTCTTGATCAGTAGATTAGTTTTGTGGTGCTGAGAGGAGAATGGCTGTCTGCTGTAACTGTCCTTGAGCAGACTTCAAGAAGAAGCTGCTGCATTTTGTGTATTCTCCAGCCAAGACGGGCAAAGCATTGTCCTGTTGGTTTTCTCAGAGCTGGACTCTCCTTGTTTCCTCCCTAGCAACCACTCAAGTATTTATTCATCATACTTTCTCTGACTCCAAGAGCCAAGAGCAGGGGAGTGCCTCTGTACTTGCACATGCTACAGAGTACTGAGTACAGAGGCTGGTAAACACTGTAAAGGTTTCTTGCTCTGTTCCTTGTGCTCTCTTGAGCCCAAGGAGTCTCTTAATTAGAAGATTTCCTGCTATCAGAAAAGCAAACGTTCAGACTTCTTTTCATTCACTAATAAAAATAAAGAAGAAGTGTTTGAGGCATACAAGACACTACTTCAAGTAGTATAACAGGTACTGTTACTTGTTACTTGGGTAACAGGCACTACATGTTGAAATAGGAGTGAAAAGGAAAAGGCAGGCTTTTATGAGTTTCAGCTAGGATAGGACGGTTGGACTAGCAGATTTTCAGAGATTGTGGTCTGTTATGGAAGTGAATCTTGCTGAAACAACATGCTGATACTGAAAATTCATCATTCGTAAGACTTGGTAGGTTTTTTTTGTGGTGTGGTTGGCCTAGTTGCTTTGCTTTTGAAGATACTGAGTTTGCATACTGTATACAAGCTACTTGACAGCCTATTATATTCTGAAATTGACTAAGCTCAGTACAGAATCTGAGATTACTGCCTTAATTTCTCCTATTTTGCAAAATGGGTGCTAATATGAATAAAGATAGTTTGAAGGATTGTCTAATTCTATTTTCATGTGAGTTTGTTTTTCTTATGTGCAAACTATTAGGATCAGTAATACTTAAAGCATAGTGAATCCTTGTTATAAAAGTACCTTTAGGTGAAAGCACTGAATTTTGTGAAAATGAGCAGTGCAAGTAATAAGAAGCTGTCAGCCTGCATACGGTGGCATCTAGTTAAGACACCATGTTGCAGTAGGTAAGGAACCAGTGATCACACAGTGAGGGTGCATTTGCCTGTTTGCTTACAGGCATCTAGTTAGAGTTGGGATATGGGAGAAATTCTCATTGGAAGCCTGGCAGTAAGCTTTTCTACCTCCCTGCCTCAACCCTCCCACCTTTCTTTGTGTTACTCAAAAATAGTGTTGATGCTGGATCTTATAAGCTACGTCTTGTTTAAGAAAATAGCAAATAAAAATCAGAGGACCTGAAAAAGGCAGCCCCTCAAATGATTTATCTGTATATGAAATAAGCTTAGGATGAAGATTCCTAGACTTCCATATAGCCAGGAATAGTTATCTGATAACGTTTGAATAATATGTTGTATGTAGAAGTGACACAAAAATAGGATAAAAGCATGCGAGCATAAGAAAGGCATAAACTTGTTCTGTATTCATCAGGTAATATGCAGTACAAGGAACGTTCATTTCTATGCTTTTACTTCATATGAAAAGTGGGTGGCAAGAAGGAAATTTTGACTAGCTCTGGAAAGAATATATACATCGAACAGCTTCATAAAGCTGAGGAGAAATTAGATGTTCAGTGAGGAAAAAAAAATCTAAATAGATGATAAAATACAATTTCACACTGCTTATTTTTTTCCAAGGAAATCAGCTTTTTCACAGTTTGGATTTTGATTCTCTAGCTAGTAATGGAAGGGGTAGATCCAAGTCATGCTTGTGATTAACTTTCATTTTGGACATCAAATTTGGTTTGTATTCCTTGTGTTTTCCTGTGAAAACAAGAATTTTCTTCCTTGTTGAATTTTGAAGAGGACAGAGCCCATTTAACAGTTGGAATAGTTTTTACCTTTTCATATTCTTTCTTAATGTGTCATTAAATTGTGTTCATTACATGTTTATATGAAATTATTTAGAAAAGATTTTACTCCCTTAAAAAATCAAATGAATACTCAAAGTGGCTTTTTAATCATACTGTTTGTGTGTATGTTTGTATTAAATTTAAGACTAATATTTTTTATAAATGTTTATTCACATCGTGTTTAAAACATTCCTGTGCTCTCTATAGGGTATTGAAGGCAAGCTCATTGTTTATTGATAAAATCCTCTGCTGTGTTCATGTATTGCTGTCCAATCTTTGCAGGTGCTGAAGAGAAAATTTTGGAAGAGTTTAAAGAAACACACAATGCCGACTCTCCAGATTTTCAGCTCCAGGCAATGATCCAGGCTGCTGGCAAGCTAGTACTGATTGACAAGCTGCTGCCAAAACTGAAGGCTGGTGGCCACAGGGTGCTTATCTTTTCCCAGATGGTGCGCTGCTTGGACATACTGGAAGACTACCTCATTCAAAGACGGTGAGAGCAACAATATAATGCAATTCTAAATAAACAGTGCGTTCCTCAGTGGCCACAGTATTTAACCTGTGAGTGATCTTTATTGTAACGGGATGAAATTCAAACATGTTACTGTATTTTCTGGAGTAAGCTGACTGCAAGTTGCAAGTACTTAAGTTTTTCTTTCAGATGAGTAGAAAATGACCTCAGAGAGGCTTTAATGGCTCCTCCTAGTTTATCACTTAGTTAAATGTTTCAGTTATTCTGGAGTTTTTGTTGTTTTTCTGTTTAATTCCAAGTATTTATTTCATTTCTTGGAGTGAGAACCTCATTTTTACTGAAGGGTATAAAGCAGGAGACAAGATAGTATATCTTCCACTGATTAAGTTGTTGGATACAACACAACAGTCACTCAGTTTGTTCAGCTATTTTGAGAGTAGAGTGACATATTTTCCCTTTTTGTTTTTTCTTTTTTTTTTTTAGTTTTTTAATTGTATATTTTTAAAAGACATAATGCCAGAAGTCAGAATTTTTGCAGTAAAATTCTCCTTACAATGCATCTTTATTTCAGGTACCCATATGAACGAATTGATGGCCGAGTAAGAGGCAACTTGCGTCAGGCAGCTATTGACAGGTTTTCAAGACCTGATTCTGATAGGTTTGTTTTCCTGCTGTGTACAAGGGCAGGAGGCTTGGGCATTAATCTTACTGCTGCTGATACCTGCATCATTTTTGATTCAGACTGGAACCCTCAAAATGACCTCCAGGTAATATTACGAGGAATGATTCAATTGAAAACTTCTTGCTTATTTCCTGTGAAATTTTGTTCACCTGCAAAAGAAATTACTGTTGTCCACTCAGTAAAAAAAAAAAAAAAAAACAGATTAGTATTTATATTGAAAGTAATAACATTTAAAGTAAGTTTTCTATATTGATTTTTTTTTTCTTTTGTCACTTATAACTGAGTATCTGTCCTGTTTCATCAGGCTCAAGCACGATGTCACAGAATAGGACAGAGCAAATCAGTGAAAATTTACAGGTTGATTACAAGGAATTCTTATGAAAGGGAAATGTTTGACAAAGCTAGCTTGAAGCTTGGCCTTGACAAGGCTGTGCTGCAATCTATGAGTGGAAGAGAAAATGCTACAAATGGGGTAAGAATTAATATATTAAGATGCACGATCAACAAATTATATGAATGTATAACATTTTTATTTTTTGCTTATATCTTAGCTGGAGAATTATGGCTTTCAGGTAGAATATGGCATATATTTTAAAGTGGGGTTAATTAAGGGCAAGGCTACATGAACTGGCTCAGCCTATCTCATGCATCATTAATTGCCAAAAGCAGACAGGTAGAATCATGTTTCCTCAATTCTCATTCATTCTTATCATTCTATACTTTACATAGTGTTGATTCTTACAGTTTTTGAGCTTCTTGCAGGCTGTCCATCCATCCATGTTTTTTTGTTTATGTTTGTGTGCTTTAGCCTTTTTTGTTTTGAACTTCTTTGCTTGGGCCTTTTCTCAGGTTAGGAAGTTAAGTATGTTCCCAGGAGGAGTTTAGCAGTCATTGGAGCTAAAGTAAGCAGATTAAATGACAATGAATTATTAAATCGTTTAAACCACTCATATAACTTCACCCTAAGAATGTTGTTGTTTGCATTCTTCTTTTAAAGGTGACTTCAGCATGAATGTTTAATTGACCAACACCACATTATGTTAGGAGTACAGTTCTTAAAATGCTAAGTAAAAAGGCAATTGATGTCATTATGTTGTTAGATATAAACATTGACTAGTGTTAAAACAACAAAACAACTATCTCTTACATGTTACAGGTGCAACAGCTTTCTAAAAAAGAAATAGAAGATCTTCTTCGAAAGGGAGCATATGGTGCTCTGATGGACGAGGAGGATGAAGGGTCTAAGTTTTGTGAAGAGGATATTGATCAAATTCTCTTAAGGCGAACACACACAATTACTATCGAATCTGAAGGAAAAGGCTCAACATTTGCAAAGGTGTGCATTGGCATTCAAAGGAAAAATAATAAAGTTGTGGCCACAATAGATGGAAGGAGTACTGAATCTCCTTCAGTGTCAATTTAGTTTTTCAGTATACTTTTTTCAGTTTTCTTCCGCAAAACTGTTGGGACATCTGTATTTCCAGTTAGATAGTTGATAGGCTTCCTTTTTTTGTTTCTAGACAGTGCTGTTTTGGAAGTCATAAACATTGCACTTACCAATGAAAATAGATATCTTTATAGTGCGTGGTTAAGAAGTCAATGCAAGTTTTTTTCATGTCTTCTAGGCTAGTTTTGTTGCATCTGGGAACAGGACAGACATTTCCTTGGATGACCCTAATTTTTGGCAGAAGTGGGCAAAGAAGGCTGAACTGGATATTGATGCTTTAAATGGAAGGGTAAGAGCTTTATGACAGTACTCAGTTCATTTAAATTGAAGATTTTTCTCCTCCTTAATTTCTACATTTTCACTTTTCATTTTAGAATAACCTAGTTATTGATACACCAAGAGTAAGAAAGCAAACCAGACTCTACAGTGCAGTCAAAGAGGATGAACTGATGGAGTTTTCAGACCTGGAAAGTGATTCCGAAGAAAAGCCTAGCACAAAGCCCCGTAGGCCTCAGGACAAATCACAGGGTTATGCAAGAAGTGAATGTTTCAGGGTAGAGAAGAACTTGTTGGTTTATGGGTAAGGATATACAGATTAAATAGTGTGATTGTGGATAAAAACTGAAGATATGTAAATGACATACAGTAAATACTCTTAACTCTCTTTTTCATGTTCACATGCACTCTGTATGCTTTTTACATCAGTGCTGTCTATACTTGCCAGTGAGATTTTAAATTGCTTTATATATAGGTTCCTTATATATATGTATTTCTTACTTAGCTTAAAGCATCCAGTGTCCCACAGCTGGATATGAGCTCACTGGTAAAATACGTAGTATTGTGATGACAGAATATTTGTTTCTGATTTCTTATATTGTAAAGAATACCAGAATTATTGAGACTTAATCTCTCTTTTCTAAGTACTGTGGAGAATAAGAGAATGCATTTGTGAAGACTGGTATGGTTGTGAAATCAAGTCAATTCAGAGCTTTTTAGCATAGTTCTCATGTTTTGATGGTACTTAATTTTAACTAATTGATGCCTTATTTTTCCCGTTGGATATACCAGTCTGAATTTGTATCTGTTTGCAAGCAAGTAGCTGTATTTAACTGCTAATGGGCTTCAGGAGGACTGGCTTTACTTCTAGAAAGCTATGTACAACAGTCACTAATAATGAATTTCAGGATCAAAATAAAACTGATTCCCCAAATCCCATGACTGTAGGAATTGGCTGAATTTCCTGTTCGTAGTTTACTGGGACCATTAGAGTTAAACATATGTACTTTATTATTTTGAGTGTAGTTCAATTGCAGCTTTACGAGCAGTGAACTTATTGCCTGTTCTGTAAAATAAACATTCTTAACTCTTTGGTGCTGTAAGCGGGATTCCCCAATGTAACCTGCGAAAGCAGAATGCAGTAGTGGTAATACAGGAGGTCCTAACTTGCTTGGCACCAGGAGTTAAATTGAAAGTCACAAATTAAAATACCAGTGCCCTGACTGTTGTATTGAACATATTTTTCTTGTAGCTGGGGTCGTTGGACTGACATCCTCTCACATGGGCGCTATAAACGTCAGCTAACAGAACAAGATGTGGAAACCATCTGCCGGACTATCCTGGTATATTGCCTTAATCATTACAAAGGGGATGAAAATATCAAAAGTTTCATCTGGGATCTGATCACTCCAACTGCAGATGGGCAAACTCGAGCTTTGGTTAATCATTCCGGTATGTCTACCACAATCAAATAATGATGCTAGTAAATAGGGAAGAATTGCTTCAGTCGTGCTATGTCTTTAGTTTAAACTATAGCTGTTCTGACATGTTGTAGGATCTTGTCAGATTTTATGAGTAAGGTGGGCTTTGACTGGGTCAGTACTTAAAGGGGAAGTCACCCTCAGATGCTTTGTAGAATGCAGTGCTCTTGCTCATAATGCAGTTTGAACAAATATTCTAACGTAGTTTTTAAGTGTTGCCTACTGCTGGAGTTAAGCTCTTTCAAATGGCCAGAAATCATAAAGCTTGTTTCCTTATGGCCATTCAGATTCATGAACATTTTTAAAAGAAATGTTTATATAACACCATTTTCTGGCTAGTTCTCTGAATTTTTGAAATCTTCACGCCTAAATTTGCATGGTAGTTTTGCTTGATTTTGTTATTCACAATTTCCAGATAAATTATGTTGCTGTTCAGTTTTTGGTTGTCTTGTTGCCCACAGTGGAACTAATACAGCAGTGATACTTAGCTGTAAATGTGTGTTTGTAATGCAGTTCGGTGTGAGAGCTTTTTTCTATTCAGACTGTATAAGAAATAATTGGGGATTTGTGTAGGCCTGTCTGCGCCAGTGCCCAGAGGGAGGAAAGGCAAGAAAGTAAAAGCCCAGAGTTCACAGCCAATGCTTCAAGATGCTGATTGGCTCACCACCTGTAATCCGGATGTATTATTCCAAGAAGACAGCTATAGAAAACATCTCAAACATCACTGTAATAAGTAAGTATTATTATTTCATTTAATGCTTTTTATTGTATGTTTTTCGAAAGTCTGTGACTTCTTTGGAATGTTTTTAGTAGAGCATGGGGCTATTTAATAGGATGTAAAGAGCATTATTACTTCTAATTTGGGGGATAATCATCTTAGCAGATATCTGGATATTTCTGTAAGCTCTTTATGATTGATCCATTCTTAAAACATTTATGAAGAAATGTGTTTTCTACTTAATAAATAAGAATGAAATCAAATGTGATTATTTTTAATAGCATATGGGGAAAAGAGTATAACCTCTCTTAAATCTGTTTCTCTTGACAACTGAATGTCCTGCTCTGCTCTGCACTAGCATGGCTTTACCTAGAGCACTGTGAGCTATTTTGAGCACCACGATATAAGATGAAAATGAAATTATCAGAGAACATCCAAAAGAGGGCTATGAAGATGGTCTAGAGGGTAAAGTGCATGAGGAGTCACTGAGTTGGTTGGTTTGGCCCAGAGCAAAGAAGGCTGAGGGGACGAGGCCTTGTAACGTCTACAGCTGCTCACAAGGATAGCAGTGGGGCAGCTCAGATCTCTGCACTCTGGTAACAGTAACAGCACCTGATAGAAATGACACAGAGCTGTGTCAGTGGAGAGTCAGGTTGGGTGTTACGAAAAGGTTCTTTACCAGAACTTTTGCTTAATTGTTGAACAAATCTCTCTCAAGTGCATCTCTTCTTTGCTCTTGGTTTGTAATATCTTAGTTATTTTTGTCTTCTTTCAACAGTGTGTTCTTCATTGGGTATATAGCATACAGGTTACTGAAAAGCTGTCTTTATGCTTTTAATATGTATTGTCTTATTAAAACTGTTTATTAGAAAGAAATTATTGATTTCGAAAGTACTTTGTGGCCTGTCAACAGAGGGGATTTGATGGGAAGGAGATAAGACGTTTAAAAGGTTTATTAGTTCATTTCTGGATGCTAACCAAGCTTAATTCGCAGCTGATGAGAACAGATATTTAGAGAATTATGTTAACAAGGGCACATGCAAGTGAACTGGTTTTTGAATTTTTTTTCTAAACTGTTACTGAGTTCGGTTATTACATTTCACTTCCTCTTAAAGTAATTAAATTTTTTCCTGTAACGTTATTTTGCTCTCCCAGGTAACGTGTCCTCATTACTTGTTATATCAGTTTGCAGATCAGCCTTAAACTCATTTTTAAAATATTGCTGCTGAAATAATACAGTAGAGCAATTAGAAGGATCAGGAAGACTGTACAAGAGTATTTTCAGTTGCTATCCTTTTTTCTTCACTTCCTAGACCCACCAGGACTAAGTGAATTGTAGAAGCAACATGTTTAGCTCAGGTAAAATCAAGCTGAGGTAGAAGCCAATTGAAAGTATGAGTAATTTCCTTCATCGGATAGCAATATCTATTGGATAAGTAAGAGCAGGATGTCCTGCTCTCATGTGTAACATGCATGCTGCTTTAATGTGGAGGACTCCAGAAAGGTGCAAAGAACCTCTGCATTTTCGTTTAGTTTAGTTTTTTTTTTCTTCTCTTCCTTTGGCTTGATGTAACATTTGTTATTACTTAGTACAAAGATAATAGAGACCCTCAGCAGCTTACTTCTATACAGAGAAAAGGGGCACCTTACTGGTCCCAGTTATCAAGCATACAAAAAAAGCATGTCTGACATGTTTTGAATTGTAGAAATGACCTTGATTCAAATCCCTACTCTTCCAAGAACTACTTGGGTAACACGTGTAAAACTGGATATCACTCCTGTTGCATCAGATCTCTAACAAGGAGCTCTCAAAACTGGTGGTGGTGGTCTAAATTTTTCATGCAACTGGGCGATCAGATTACTGCCTCCCCAGTTACCCTTAGTGCTCCAAGAGAGCAGCAATTCAACAGTAGCCGTGATGGATTTGGATACAGGGAGAAGGCAGGCAGAATAATCTCCATTTTAGCTGGTGCTGATTCTACTTCATGAACTAGGCAGCAGGGGGTGCCCTGAATTGGGTAAACATGGGAGAGCTTGGTTATTTTCAGGGAGACATTTTTTCTGTAGTGATGACCTCTTTTCTACTCTCCTTGAAAATCCAGTCTGCCATTCTCTCTCCTGCCAGCTTAAGCTGTTGCTGCAACACCTGACAGCAATCCCAAAAACAAGCGTAGTGTTTCAGGGATGGGAAAAAATAAACACGGGCAAGGAAGACTTTTCACTTCCTTATGGCACTTATGTTGTGTGCAGGTAAAATTAAATAGCAGTTTGAACTATAAAGAGTAAAAATAGTTAATATCTCCTAGGGGAAATGGGGGATTATTATTTTTTTGCCTCCCATTCTCGGAAGCAAAAAGTTGTATAATCTGAAAAACCTGACATTCCATATTGAGGGTTTATTGTAAGGTAGTAAAACCAGATTTTATATCTCGTTTATTCCTACAACTTCTGATGTGCTTCCAAAAATGGTATTAAGGCAGCAGCTGAGGAAATTTTATGAGATAATGAAGCAGAACAGTTACTGAAAGCCATCTGCTCAGTTGTTTACAAACTTGCTTCAATACTTCAGAGGCAGTGGTAGAGTACGTGTCTAAACTTCACAAGCTGCACTAGGTAGAACTAAATGAAATGCGCCGGGGCCGGGCTGCGCTCGGTCCCTCTCTGTGCAGTGTAAGCGGTTGCCAGGCAGGCCTGTTGGAAGCCAGCAGAAAGCACCACACAGAGGTGATTATGTGCCACCATCTGTCACGCTTCAAGCCTACCATACAGCATGGCTAATCAGCCTTGGCAGGATGATGGATGAACAGCAGCAGCTGCCAAAAGCCACTGTTGGCAAACAGTCCTGAAGTTAAGAACTTTTTCCCCCCTCTGCCTTCCTCTCCAGGGTCCTGCTGCGTGTCCGCATGCTGTACTATCTACGACAAGAAGTTATAGGGGACCAAGCAGACAGGATCTTAGAGGGTGCTGACTCAAGGTTAGTGCAAGTGCAGGTTTATTTTTTTGCTTTATGATGCTGGCTTATGTAAAGCACATGTATTACAATAATTTTAGCATTTAAAGGTGGTTGTGCTTCCTGTTAACTGGGTTTGCAAACCACATTATTATTTTATCAAATTAGGTGGGTAGTTTTTTTGGAGGAGGGAACAGTGTGGGAAATTACAGATAAGGATTTTTCAGTATTGCTAGTATTGAAGAATTACTGTAACTCATTTTTAATTTTTCTTTTTAAAAAATACTAAGATTGTAAATGAGTATGTTTGGGTAACCACTGGTATTTTACTCCTAAAATAGCCTAATATTTTTTCATTATTTCCTTTTAAACAATCCAAAGTAATTTTCCACGTGTTCTAATTGGTGTTGTTTTTTTCCCCTTCAAGAAGCATGTTTATAAAATGGTATGAACCACTTCTTTTTTTTTTCCCTAACATTTTTGTCCAGTCATCTTTGCAAATGTTTATAATGCTGTCTTTATAGTGAAGTAGATGTATGGATACCTGAGCCGTTCCATGCTGAAGTTCCTGCAGACTGGTGGGATAAGGAGGCGGATAAATCCCTTTTAATTGGAGTATTCAAACACGGTAAGTGGTGTCTCACTCTGAACAAAGCTCAGTTGTAAAGCTTTCTGCGTGTAGGACTGTTCAGTCATAATATTAACAAGTATTGTTCCAAAGAACTGTTGGCTTGTATCTCCCTTTTTTTTTCTTGCCTGCATTAAAAACCTAATATGAGCTGTAAATATCAGATGCTGTTTTTAAATGTTTGCAGAACATTTGAGAAGAAAACATTACTTTCTTGGCTGTAAATAAAACAAAGCCATATTTGTTTAAGTAATAGCCAAATAGTAAGATAGATCTCCATAAACTTTGCTTCCAGCACTGCTTCACTTGCTAACTCTGCCAACCAGTGTCAAAGTGGACGGTGGGCTTAACCTCTGCTATTAATCTGTACAAGTGCCTCCTGGGCTTTGTTCCAAGCAATATTTCACAAATGTCAGTGTTGAGAACTCCCGGCTCCCTTGAGTGGGATGCAGCCTTGTTAACTTTGAAAGGCTGGGGATGCAGAGCTGGCATGATATATACAGTGAGCGATTCCTGATTATAATCCCAATTCTCTGGAGGTCGCAGAGGTATTCTCAGCAGCCCAGCCTGACTAAAGGGGAGAATGATGGCTTATAAAACCTTTCATGATTACAGTTTGGCTTGAGGCTCTACAGCAGTTAGGAGCAGTGTGTTGTAGTACAAATCCTAATTGAATTGTGCTGTTCTGCCTATGTACAGCAGCTCTGTTTTGTGGGCTCAGCTGAGGCAAGTCTAGTCTAAAAATCATTTTCCTGCAGTGCACTGTTGGGATCTGCCATTTTCCATCTAGTCAACTTGGGCAGTAAAAAAGCAAACAGCAGTTTGAAAACCATAGAGGGAACAGTGTCATCTTACTGACATGCATCATCCTAAACCTAATAAGACAGGTTCGTTGGCCTTACGTATAACCCATGTATACAGCATTTTCGCAGCCTGCACTGAGGGTTCCAGCAAGGCTACAGCTATAGAGTGTGTGTGTGTGTGTGTGTGTGTTTCCATTCACATCTGCATGTTTGCAGTAAGGAGTGCTGAATATGGAGAACCACTGCAAAAGTTACGTAGGATCATTTATAGAAGTGTGGGATTAGTTTTGGTGAAAGATTGTCACTTTATAAAGAGATTACATTGAAAAAACTATTTAATTTTTACTGTTTGTTAATGCTACTGATGTTGAAATGTTTCTGTGCTGATGAAATTTATCAATATGAAAAATGTTATTACACAAATGAAAACTACTGGGGAAAAAATGCATCATCTTTTATTAAACAATTCCTTTAAAATCACAGTTACAGCTCTTTAATTTTATTTAAAAATAAATGAACCCAGAAAATTGTATTTCATTACCTAAACTGTTCTTTTTACAGTTGATTGTAGCTTTTAAAAGGAAAAAAAAATAATTGCTTCCCACTCTGCAGGTTATGAGAAGTACAATTCCATGAGAGCTGATTCAACACTGTGCTTTCTGGAACGGGTTGGCATGCCTGATGCAAAGGCCATAGCTGCTGAACAGAGAGGGACAGACATGTTAGCAGATGGCGGTGATGGGTAAGGACGACAAGAAAAAATTAATAAACTTTATCAGCATTGTATATGTTGGCATGAGTTCATGTGTCATATTCTGCTTACATCTTGCCTGAGGATCTGAAGTGATCACATAATGTAAAAAGTATGTAAAATTGTTTACACGGTTGAGCATGAAATATAAATGTGTAGCTTGGTACACATTCTGACGGCTTTTGTAGCTTCCTTGCTTTTCTTTCCAGAAAAATAACCTTTCAAAAGCAATATTTATTTAAATTGTTTATTTTATATATTTTTTTAGAGGTGAATTCGACAGAGAGGATGAAGATCCAGAATATAAGCCAACCAGAATTCCTTTCAAGGATGAAATTGATGTAAGAACTTCAAGTTTCTGTAATTACAAGTATTCATAAACATAACTGACACCCCATGTTTATCCTAATGTGTAATTCTTATGTTCATGAACCACCGGATAAGCACGCCTTACAAAGATACTTTTCTGCTGTATTTGAAAGATAACATCTTTTTTTTCTGCAAACAATAACATATGGTCAAAGCTGAAAACTAAAATAACTTCTGTCTTCTCCCAAAGGAATTTGCAAACTCACCTCCAGAAGACAAAGAAGAGTCCATTGAAATGCACCCAAGTAAGACTATACTAAAGAAATTTTTAAAAGGCAAAAATAGACCACTTAGACAAAGGTGGACTTTTTATTAGCACAGGAAGAAATGAGTTGTGTTTTGGGAAAACATCACGGTAAACTTCTTAGTGCCAAATGTCTTCATGCTTCACGTGTTTCAAAACAATTATTTACCATGTTTGAATAATCCCACGTTAAGGCTTTCTGGGTTTCTAATTACATAGTAGAAATTGTGATGATAAAAACTGGATGTTTCTTTGTGCTGCTGTTGATGCTTTTGCTGAGATAATCTTGAAGTTGCTGTAGATAAGTTCCTCAGTATGGAGAAAAAGTGCCAAGTTAAAGTGATAATAATGAAGTGATAAATCATAAGCATAGGTGTTTTCACAGAGATGGAATGATCTTCTTAGTAACACATTTAAAGCTCTACTGCATTAATTTAAATACTTAAAAATATTCATAATATGTTTGCATTCATAACATTGCATAATAATACCTGATAGTTATCTCTAAATGCTTCACAGTCATTTGAGTTTGTGGAGTCAGATGGTTTTATTCTATTTTTTATTTCCTACCAGTGTAGTTATCCTGTTTCTAATTTGTTCTGCACCAATATTAATGAAGCGTATGTTCTTATCTGATCAGACAGGAATCCAGTTTTAGCCTTAGAAACTTTGAAATGTTTAGTGGTGGTTTTGCAGTGCACAAATACTTCTCTATTCTTCAGACAAGCACAGTGAAAG
The DNA here is from genome assembly GCA_035772895.1 of Perdix hodgsoniae. NCBI lineage: Eukaryota > Metazoa > Chordata > Aves > Galliformes > Phasianidae > Perdix > Perdix hodgsoniae. Next base: position 1,947,797 of record JAPSGF010000019.1, on the reverse strand, counting down.
CAATTCTGAGTTAGGCCAACTCTACTGGCCCAACACTTCAACCCTGACTACCCGTCTGCGTCGCCTCATTACTGCCTATCAGCGCAGCTATAAAAGGCAACAAATGAGGCAAGAGGCACTAATGAAGACTGACCGCAGGAGACGTCGGCCTCGGGAAGAAGTGAGGGCACTAGAAGCAGAAAGGGAGGCTATAATAACTGAAAAACGACAAAAGTGAGTTTTCTCAGTGATATTTTCCTTTAAATCTCAATTAATTTTGTGTGTTGCCAGTACTTCTGCTTTGAAAGTATAAACTAAATGGGCCTGGGGGTATCCAAACTGTTCGGGCTCGCCTTTAACTAAGTGGCCTGTTTTTTTCCTTCTTCCTTGAATAGATGGACGAGAAGAGAAGAAGCTGATTTTTATCGTGTAGTGTCTACTTTTGGAATTATTTTTGATCCTATAAAACATCAATTTGACTGGAATCAATTCAGAGCATTTGCCAGGCTTGATAAAAAATCCGATGAAAGCTTGGAGAAGTATTTTAATGGCTTTGTGAATATGTGTAGACGAGTGTGCCGAATGCCGGTCAAGCCAGATGATGGTAAGTTTTACTGACTGCAGAAATGGACATGACTATTAATAGACAGTACCTTTGTTGAAACTTGATTCCTAGGTGCAGTGATTTAGAGATGGGCGTACATCTAGTTAGTGTTAAACAGTACAAACTGATGTCATTGCAGAGCCACCTGATCTTTCTACTATGATTGAACCGATCACAGAAGAACGTGCTTCCAGAACTTTATATCGCATAGAGCTGTTACGGAAAATCCGTGAACAGGTTCTTCATCACCCACAGCTGGGGGAGAGGCTAAAACTTTGCCAACCAAGCTTGGATCTGCCAGAGTGGTGGGAGTGTGGTAAACATGACAAAGACTTACTGATTGGTGCTGCTAAACATGGAGTCAGTAGGACAGATTATCACATTCTGAATGATCCTGAGCTGTCTTTTCTTGAGGCCCACAAAAACTTTGCTCAAAACAGAGGGACGGGTAATGCAAATACTGTCTCTTCTCTACACCCTGTGGGTGCTGGCTGCAGTCAAACACCACCTATTGTCCCATCCACACCAGTACAAGAAGAAAAAAGTACAGAACAAACCGAGTCTAAAGTTGAAGGATCTGAAAATCCAGCGGCCAAAGAAAAGTCTGATATCAAGGAAGAGACAGATATCGCAGATAAAGACACTAAACAGGATTGTGATGCTGAGGCTGAGACTGGCTCTGTTAAATGTGAATTGAAAGATATAGAAATGAGTACAGACGTAGACCCAAAATCAATTTCTGAAAAAGGTTCAGAAGAAGATGAAGAGGAGAAACTGGATGATGATGACAAATCAGAAGAGTCCTCCCAACCTGAAGGTAATGCTTTTGTCAGGTCAGTCCTATGCACTTGGCTTAGCTTGAGTCTTACAGCTGTTAAGACTTGTGCCAGCTGGTAAGTGGCATGCATGGAGCTGTTTTGGAGCCTGGGTAGACTACGTTTAGCAGTTTCTCTTCTTTTCCATGTATCAGGTGGCTAGATAAACTTTAAAAAAACAAAAATAAAAACAAAACAAAACATAACCAAACAACAACAAAAAAACCCCACCAAACCATAAAAGCTAAAACAATCAATCTTTAGTAGGGTTTATTTTTTTCCCCTGTGAGGGATGATTTCCAAGATAACTTACTGATCTAATAAGCACAATTTCTGTACTAAGTGCAGAAGACTAAGGCTCTGTTGTAATAATGATGGAACAGAAGCCTGAGTTACAAGTATGCTTGTCTTAACCTATCTATTAAGGCTGACATAGGATGGTTGGGAACTTTCGTAGTTAATTCTTGGTCATGATTATTATTCAGCAGGAACAGTTCATCAGGGTAAGAATTTTGATGAAGAAAGCAATGCCTCTATGAGTACTGCAAGGGATGAAACACGCGATGGATTCTACATGGAAGATGGGGATCCTTCTGTGGTCCAGCTGCTTCATGAGAGAACATTTGCCTTTTCTTTCTGGCCTAAGGTTGGTTTGGAGTAGGATGGGATGCATTGTTTTCAGTACAGATAATATATGGGAAATGTGCTGCAAAAAGAGCTTTGTACAGTTCTGTTTCTAGTGAACATGAGACTTTATTCTGAGAAAGATTTTTGAAATGGCTTTTTATTGTTCAATTGTGTACAAATTAGTGGAGGAAATGAACAGAATTGCTTTACTGTAAAACAGCAAACTGCTGACAGACATGAGTTCCTTATAGGCCTTGTAACTGTCTGAGTGCAGAATGACACCTCTTACACCGTTATTGATGGAAGTAAATTTATGACTTTGAATTCTAGATTTCATCTGCAGTGCAGTCTGCAAAGGGAGCAGAGATTCTGCAAGATCACCTTTTCAGTTTGGGATGGGGAAAAGGGTACTGATGACCTACAGTGATCTAAGCCATTATGTAATGTTGACAGATGTAATTGTATTAAGGTGTCCTGCAAATAGAAGCAGCAATTTTACATACGATAAAGCTATATCTTATTTTGGTAGCAGTGCAGAAATACATTTAACACAAATTTGTTTTGAAAAATATCAAACTGTAACATCATAGTAAATCCATACATAATTTAGTACTCTCCTTTGCAGTAAGGGCAGAGAGAGAAATAAAGTAGTAATAGTCTTAAGCTTACTAATCACCATAACAGGGCCATCTGGTTTAGGAGGGGGTGGGGGAGGGCGGGGGGGGGGGGACCTTGCTCTTAATAGGCTTATTCCTGGAGAAAGCAAGCAGTCTGTTGCAGCTGCTGAGATTTGCTAGTGGCCTTTGCGCTGTTTTGCTGTTCAGGAAGCTAACTGATGTTCATATTCCCCAACCAGCAGTATTTCTCATAGTTCTGAAGTTTCTACTACTTCAGACAAGCTAGCATGGAATGTACTTGAATACTAAAATGGAAAGGAATTATACACATCTTCTTTGCTTTCAGTATGTATTTTGGAAACATGAACTAAAATCTTATTTCAGTTATAGTGTAAAAACAAATCCCTAATCTATGTAGATTCATCATAAGTAGACTAATACACATAATCAGAGATTTTTAGTGTGCACGCTTCAGTGAAATTTGAAGTGATAATGGGTGTGGAATGAAAATTGACATTCATTAGATGTCCCTAGGTTGGTGCTTGTTTCATAATGTTGAACTTTATTAATAGTGACGCTAATGAGGATCCACTTCCTAGGACAGAATTGCAGATCCAGCCTCTTGGATCTCAAGAATTGCAGTTTTAAAATACTCATTGCAGATGTTTTGATTTTTCCCTTCTGAACTGTTGAGTTTGCTGACAGTTAAAGTAAGAAGCATAAAACAATTGTGAGTTTCTGTTAAAATCTGCCTGTTGGTACACTGTCCAATAGAAAATTTGATCTGTCTTCCTTCTTCATCTGAATATAAATGCTGTTTTTAAATTCTAGTTCTGTTCCACAAAATTCCCCATGTATTAGCTTTTTTCAGGTAATCAGTTTATCCTGGCCTGGAAGAAATAGTTGTTTTTTAATGTTTTTCTTAAGCTTTGTCGATCTAGACAGAATAGTTATACTCATTTGAGTTTAACAGGCAACCTTCGCGCTAAAGGTTCATTATGTACTTTTCCTTTACACAGGACCGAGTAATGATCAACCGATTAGACAACATCTGTGAAGCAGTGCTGAAAGGGAAGTGGCCAGTAAATAGGCGCCAGATGTTTGATTTCCAGGGGCTCATACCTGGGTATACTCCAACAGCTGTGGACAGCCCTCTGCAAAAAAGGAGCTTTGCAGAGCTCTCCATGATTGGTCAAGCCAGTATCAGTGGCAGTGAAGACATCACTGCTTCTCCTCAGTTGTCAAAGGCAAGGCTGCATCCTTCTTATTCGTACAGAAAACTTATCTTTTGTGCACTTATTTTGCATAATATGAAAAAATAACATTCCTTTGAATAAAAATAGGAATAATAAAAGACAGTGTTACCTCGAGTAAAGGTAACTCTTTTTTCTGAGTTATGTGTTCATTTTGTTGTAAGATCAGTGTAGTTAACAGAGCTGTGTTAATGTTTTGAAATCTTCATATTTCATTAGGAAGATGCACTCAATTTATCGGTTCCACGTCAGAGGAGGAGAAGACGAAGAAAAATTGAAATCGAGGCTGAGAGAGCTGCCAAAAGAAGAAATCTTATGGAAATGGTTGCCCAGTTACGTGAGTCTCAGGTGGTCTCAGAAAATGGACAAGAAAAGGTTGTAGATTTATCAAAGGCCTCACGAGAGGCAACAAGTTCTACCTCAAATTTTTCATCTGTTACTTCAAAGTTTATCTTGCCTAATGTCTCCACACCCGTGTCTGATGCCTTTAAAACTCAAATGGAGCTGCTGCAAGCAGGTCTTTCACGCACACCCACAAGGCATCTACTAAATGGCTCTTTAATAGATGGAGAACCGCCCATGAAGAGGAGGAGAGGAAGGAGGAAAAATGTAGAAGGGCTTGATCTGTTATTTATGAGCAACAAACGGACATCGTTGACTGTAGTAAGACAACAACCTTTTTGTCTCCTATTTGTTCTTCTGTGTCTACTACTTTCTGAATGTGGGTTTGCAGTGTTATACTCTAGCAAATAATAGCACACAGTTCTTACCCAGCCAGCTTTTGCTTTGTATTTAATTTTGAACAAAATAAAATGTTTATATCAAGTTTTTACTATAGCAGATCGTGATTTAGTTTTAACTCGCTTGTACTTTCAAAATGACATTTTTTCCTTTGAAATATACTATATTATAACATACATTTTGAGACTTAAGTTTACCTTTCTCTTCTGTAGGAAGCGAAGGTCCTGGGGACCATTAACTGATAATGCATGAAAACTGCTCTGTCTGTTCTTTAATGTTCGAAGATCCTAAATTTACAAAATCCCCCAATGTGACTGGTTTTGCATAGCGGAAACATGTAAATCTTATTAACTGCTGTCTTGAGCCTTTAACTCTAGTCCCTGAAATAATTTCTCCCAGGTAACTGCTGCCTCAAAGTGAGAACTAATGCTGGTGTTAATGTTTTCAGGAGGATGCAGAAGTGACCAAAGCTTTTGAAGAAGATATGGAGGCCCTACCAGCAAGGAACATTCCATCTCCTGGTCAGCTGGATCCAGACACTCGCATCCCTGTAATCAATCTAGAGGATGGGACTAGGCTGGTGGGAGAAGATGCTCCCAAAAACAAGGACTTAGTTGAATGGCTTAAATTGCATCCTACTTACACTGTAGATATGCCAAGTTATGTACCAGTAAGTATGTGATTTTTAAAAGTGTAGTTCTATTAGATTAGTGTGGAAGTTAATTTTACAGATATGGAAATAAATTTCTTCAAATTGGGTGTAGTTATTGGATTTCAGTGGAAGTTTTCATCTTAGCCACACTTACTATAATATCTGAACATTCAGGGCCATTTCTATGCATGTTCAGGAAAAGATTTTTTTGAGGGTAAAGTAATTGGCCCCTTCTTAAAATTTTTGGTAGAAGAGGTGTCATAATTCTTGATTTTTGTCAAGAAAACAAAAAGCTAAAAAGCAACATATTTCTCTTCTTTCCAGAAGAGTGCAGATGTGCTGTTTTCCTCATTTCAGAAGCCGAAACAAAAACGACACAGATGTCGAAACCCTAATAAACTGGATATAAACACCTTGACAGGAGAAGAAAGGGTACCTGTTGTAAATAAGAGAAATGGGAAGAAGGTAAAGACTAAGTTCAATGGAATTGTTCAAATTGTTTAATAATGTCTTTGCATGTGGAAAGCAGGCTTTCTGTTCCAAACTTTCTTCTTTGGAAAGTTTAATTTGGCACTGACGTATATTCTTACAATCACTCAGAATCTTTAATTTCTCCTTTACTAATGGTATGCTCATACTAGTCATTTAAGTTGAGTAACTCCTATTTTTTATATATATATATATATATATATATATATATATATATATATATTTAGCATATTATTTCCTTTTATCAGGTATGAATTTAATTACTGGCACTGCCTGGACTGTGATGTTTTGCTATATTTTTTAAACATGGTCCTTTCAATTCTTATATCATTAGGTAGTTTCAGTTCAGTTTTCCACCATGTGAATTGAGATTCTTTCATCCTTCATAGATGAAAATGCACGGATGGAAAATGTACAGATGATCAGTAGCAGTTTTGTGGTTTGGGTTGTTTGTTTGGTTGCTTGTTTTTTTGTTTGTGCTTTTAAGTATTACCTTATCTTTTGCATTAGATGGGTGGAGCTATGGCCCCTCCAATGAAGGACTTGCCAAGATGGTTAGAAGAAAATCCTGAATTTGCTGTTGCTCCAGATTGGACTGACATTGTTAAACAGTCTGTAAGTGAAACTTTAATTCTGTTTCTGCTTCACTCTAGGTTGCAGCCCAGGAAAGTTGAAGGTTGTGTAAATTTTTGCAGGCAAGCACTGATGATTAAGTCCTTTATCTCATAGCTAGTAGTTCTGAGCTGAGGAAATTGTAGTGTCAGGATGGGAGCTAGCCAGCTAAGGGGAAAGATGATAGAAGGCTTCTCTGGAGTGGGATTGCAGTATATGGAAAAATCAGGTACAATAAAGCAACCTTCAGCATTAGTTACTTGTTTTTGTGTATTATTTTGTATTTTTTTCATTTAGTAAGCAGCAATTCTTAATAGATACAGGTGTTTGTACATTAAGTAACTACTAAACAAGGTGTTTTTCACATGCATAGCAGAAACAGTAATCACCTTGGTACTTTATAGCATCAAAGAGTTACCTTTGCTACCTTTTATTTGAAAACTGTTATTTGAAAATAGTGTACAGTTCTGCAAATACTACTTAAAATACCACTCCCTATACTGAAGTTCACAGGGAAGTACAGTGAGCTGTGGTGTTTTAGCATGATTTGTTCTTCTGCCCTGTTTAAATAGGCAAAACATGTGACTTTGTTTTCTTCAGTTTTCCTTATGTGTTCTAGCTTTGCTCACTTGAGTAGCTAGCTACTCATGATTTACCAGGGTTGAAAACGGAACTGCTTTTCGAATTAAAAAATAAAATCCCTTCAATTTCTTCCATTCTTCCAGCAGTTAACTGCTGAAAGCTACAAAAGCTAATAGAGAATAAAACTCCTTTCTGCATCCCTTTCTCAGGGTTTTGTTCCAGAGTCTATGTTTGACCGTCTTCTCACTGGACCTGTTGTGAGGGAGGAAGGAGCAAGCAGAAGAGGAAGAAGGCCAAAAAGTGAAATTGCCAAAGCAGCTGCAGCAGCTGCTGCTGTAGCATCAACTTCGGGAATCAACCCACTACTAATGAACAGTCTGTTTGCTGGAATGGACCTCACCAGCCTCCAGAATCTACAGAACCTGCAGTCTCTCCAGCTCGCAGGCCTCATGGGCTTTCCGCCAGGGCTAGCAACAGCTGCTGCTGCTGGGGGGGATGCTAAAAATCCGGCTGCCATGTTGCCTCTGATGTTGCCAGGGATGGCAGGATTGCCCAATATGTTTGGACTAAGTGGATTGTTGAATAACCCAATAACGGCTACTACTGGAAATGCCACTACTGCTTCCGGTCAAGGAGAGACTGAGGATGGCGCTTCAAAAGCTGAAGAGAAGAAAAATGAGAATGAAGAGGAGAACAAAGACTCTGAGAAAAGCACAGACACTGTTTCTGCTACTGACTCTGCGAATGGATCTGTCAGTGCTGCTACTGCGGCGACTACCGCCACTGCCACCACTACCACCACCACCAACACTGGATTGCCCACAAACCCTCTGGCCTTCAATCCTTTCCTGCTGTCTACCATGGCTCCTGGCCTGTTCTATCCATCTATGTTTCTACCTCCGGGACTGGGAGGATTGACTCTGCCTGGTTTCCCAGCACTAGCAGGACTTCAGAATGCAGTGGGCTCCAACGAAGAGAAGGCTACTGACAAAACTGAAGGAACTGCTTTTAAAGATGAAGAAAACCTGGAAGGCAGTGATGCAGAGGAGAGCCTTGATAAAACTGCAGATTCCTCCGTTTTAGAAGACGAAATAGCACAGGGTGAAGAATTAGACTCACTTGATGGGGGGGAAGAAATAGAAAACAATGAAAATGATGAATAACCAGTACCAGTTACAGTTGAAGTGTTTTAAACTTTTGACAAGTGGTAGTCCTACTGTTTACACTCACAGTTAATGTCCATACTTAGTTTTTATAAGCTGTTCTGTAACATAGTGTAGCAAAAAAAAAAGTTCAAGTCATGTTATACAGATGTGTCAAAAGGTATCTTGGTCATTAAGTATTGTGCAGTGCATTATTTATTATCCCTAGGAGAGATGAAATTTGAGAGGTGATCATGTCTTTTTAAGGAAATTGACATAATGCTCTGCTTTTTCTTTTTCTTTTGGTACCATTGGTATTATGAAAAGCAGCAATTTGTAATCAAGTGGCACTAATAGAAGGAAGTGCTGCTTAAAGGAAGGATGAAGTTATATATTTAATTTTTTATTTTTTATTTTGTTTTTGCTGTGAAGGTCAAGATGAAATTTACCATACATATCGTACTCGCGCTTCATTTTGACTGTATGGGAGTTCACCCGCTCACATGCGCGCACACACCCACACACACACACTCTCTCTCTGACAATCTTCATGATAGTGTGAATGTCTCTGTCTTGAGACGCAGCAATAATAAGGCAGCTGTTGAATGTGAAGAGTACCTTTTGGAAATTTACCCGCGGAGAAGGTTCTTACAGGATAAAGCTACAGTTTAATCGTCTCGTGATCTTGTAATGCACTGGTATAAACAAAAAGAAAAAAATCAGGTACCTTTTTTAAATTAAAGGACTTTGTTACTTTAGCCACAAAGCTAAACAGCATTACCTCAACTCTAAACTAGCCTTGAAGTTTACAGACATGACTTTGTAAATGTATTGTTTTTCTTTGTTGTGATGTCTTTTTATTTTTTTTTTTCTTTGGAAACTGCTATCATGTAAGATAAGATGTAAATTGCTGCCAACTGTAGTAATGATGCTTTTAATAAAAGTGACCCATGATATGCAGAGATGTAATTATAAAATGTAGTGTTTAGGGACATCACAACTGGTGTTCATGTTTTATATTTGCATTGTGGCTTTCTGCAGCATTTTCTGCTATACTCCCTAATAGATTAGTGGCTGTAAATGCTGAACTTATTGTCTTCACGGGACTAGGCAGGAAGAGAAACCCTGAATTACCTTCATATTTTCCACTCTAAGTAACTCTGCAGAAAAGCACACTAAAAAGCCTACTTTACTCCTTCAAAAGGGGCATGAGAGACTGAGAATACTTTAAAATGTGTTCAGCATGTGATAATATGGTACACTAAAGAACAAAAGGGCAAAAGAAAAATGAGGCTTTAATAGGCAGAATATCTAGGTCATTTATCCTTGGTTAATGGGTAGAAAAACACAATGCTGTAGTGACAGCAAGGAATACAAAGGCTCTGTGGTATCCTGTAGACCAGAGCTTGTGATGCCAGAAACCACTGTGTCAAACAACCTACATGAAACTAAAACTGACCCACTTTTCATAAAAACCAGCGTCTCTTCTGGAGAGCTACCGATTTGTACCCTTTTGTGACCTTTGATATTGGAGATAATGTACCATTTGAGAACTTCTGTTTTCACATTGTTGTCACCTTGACACACACGTACACAACCATCTCGACAGTGAGGATAAGAGGTTAGGTCTGCAGTAGAGTACATGAAAAATTAGCTATTTGAGTAGCCAGCTGTGGGTGGACCCCTGTCTTATGATTAATTTTACCTGTGCTTTTGGAGAGCTGCAACCCTCTCACATCCCCTGTGAATTTGCACAAGAGCTCGAATTAAGGAGTACTGCAAGGCCAGAACTCAGCCGTGAGGAGGACGTGTTGCAAGGGGTGAACTTGCCCTGAAAGGAGCGTTCGACAAACAGTGAAAGTAGATGAGAAATGAAAGCTTAGGAAGTGAATTTGGTGTGAATGAATCATAGACACGCACTGCTGAAATGAATAGGTGGCAGAATGTCTCGTAGTGCCACTTAAATAGATCATAGGGAGTTAATGAAGGTCAGGAAGGATTTCCTCCTGCCGTGTCTGTCACTGGACAGTTGACGAGGTGTGTTATTCCTGCCTCTTTCTAAAACATTGCACATAGACCAGGACAACAAGTGAGAGGCTGAAGGCCAAGGTATATTAACTTGATCTAGCGTGTTGAATCCATTCTATCTGTTATTTAAGTTGTTTAAATGACTGGTGTCTTATTTTGTCTTCTGTTTCTAGAACTTCCCCTGTAAATGTGGCTAGGTGCTTCCTGTTGTGTGTATTTCACATACTGATATAAAATAGCCCTGTTCTAAATTCAGTTTTATAATTCCCAGCAAAGATTTAAACAGACTAATGATATCCCTTGGGAGGCCCCTTTTTAATTGGTGAGCATAGAAATTATATTGTTAAATGCCACGCGAACCCTTTTCATTCTCCTAACCCTCTTCCTCTGTCAAAATGAGGGGGAAATTCAGGTAACTGCCTACTTCTGCCTGCAGGTTTTTGGCACTGAAACATCCAAGTCATGACACAGGGGGATCCAAGGGACATAGTAAGTGAATCTTACCCCTATTAGAAGCATTCCTCAAAGCAGTTATTACTCATCTGTGTTTCCTTTTCAAGGCAAAACTGAAACTGGAGAGAACTGCTGTAACAGCATGGATGCTGTGATGGTGGGGGAGTCTCCGGGCTTCTCCGCTTGCTTTCCAGGTGTCCTGCTTCCTCCAGGTTAAGCGGACTGCTCACCTGTTGGGAAGAAGGCAGCGTTTGATTTTGGAAGGGATATGGGCCCCTGGTATGAAAAATGAAGTGGGGGGATTGCCATCTAATGTCCAAGAAATGTATTACATGAAAATATGAAGGTTTTTCTTTGATACAACAGAGTTTTTAATATGTTAATTATTGCAGTGATTCTCACAAAGTTTTAAAGTGTGTCTAAATGAATAAAAGCTTACGTGCGTTAAGATGATTAGAACATCTATTCTCAACTTGATTCACAGCCGGAGCACCTTCCTGCCCATCTCAATGGGAAGCCTTCTGCCAGCATCAGTGTTTTGCTGGACCCCTCATTTATGGTCACAGAATTGCTAATGGGGAATGTCAAGGAGTACAAGTGACTTTGGAGGAGCGTGTATCTGTGTCAAAGTATAGAATGATCTGCATGCTGACGCAGCCTTTCCTGGGTACGGGGCGTGCAGCCCTGCCAAGAGGAACAGCAAAACAACACATCTGCTCAGGCTTCTAAGGACACATTTTCTAAGAATTTGCAAGAGAAATCTTATGATCCTATTTGTAAATCTAGGCTGTTGAGGAGAATTGGTTGAAAATTCACTGATGATGTAGCAGACAAGTTCCCAAACCAGTCCAAAGTATCTTTTGTTGGCTTTGGTCTCTTGTTTCATGTCAGTGTCAAAAACTGGGCAGTGTACAAGTGTATCACTGATTGGAACAGCACGTAGATTTCTTCTGTCGAGGACCTTTCCAATTCAGTGCAGCAAAATAAGCACTCCTTCATTTGAGAGACAAGAGTTTGGGGGATGGGGAGAGGTAATCAATTGTATTTCCAGTGCTGAGCTTCCCATTGAGTTTAATCTTGCCTACCAAGCTTCTTGTATGTGCAGAGCTCCAGCTGCCCCGCGTCACACACTTCAGCTCTCCCCTTGGTGTCATGGCTTGTTCTGGTGGCAGCAGGAAGCACCCAGGGCTCTGAGCCCTGGAATCCCCATGCTGGGAGCTGCAGACCTGTCACCATTTCTGGCAGCATTGGATGGGGGAGTGCTGGCTCTGGCTGGAAGCGATGCCTTCAAGAGGCCTTGAAATTTGGCATTTTGGGCAGATATTCTAATCACCAGCTTGAGTCAGCTGCTCTGATTAAAATTCCCAAAGGAAATGGATTGTTACGGATTGGCAGTTGCTGTGAGAGAGGTTTGATGAGTGTTTTGGAAGCAATCAAAACGCTTCCAAAGGGGAAGTAAATGTCCAGTGCTGTCTGAGTGCAACCTCGGTTAATTTGATGATGATTTGATGCAAACCAGCAAGTATTTAGGATAACGTAACATACTACAAAAATATATCTTCTAAAAGGGGATAAGTCCATATCAATGAATGGTTTAGGTTTTTCACCTTGCATAAAATTGCTGTCAGTGTTGGTAAAACCATCAGATCTTAATCACTGGAGCCATTTGTGTTGCGGTAGCCTAACGCTAGTAGTTTGCGGTCTGTTATTCGTAGCCAGTCTTTGCTTAGAATTTAGACATCAGTGACAGTCACGAGTCAGAGACTTCATTAAAATCCTGGTAACTGCACTTTAAAATCCAAACCACCCATTTAGGGACCTTGCTTAGAGCATGGAGATGTGAGAGCATATTGGGGCATCTTGCTGTGTAAGTTACATTTATGTTTTGTTTATTGTTCCCAGTTTTTCTATGCGAGTCTATTGGTCCAAGCAGTGTACAGACCTCAAGCTTTGGCTTTGTTGGTTTTTTGGGCAGTCTCATTTGTAAGCTGAATGGCAGCAGGCCATGAGGTTAACCCCTCTTGTGCTGGAGGCAATGCACGCTGTGGGTGAGGAGTGGCCGGCTTTGCTCTCGGCGCTTCTCCAGCATTTCCCCTCTACGACGCTTTGCCCTTCGGCTGGAGGTGCTCACAGGCACCAGTAGGGCACTGAGGGATCTCTGCACCATCGGCCCCCTCCCTTGAGCTCTGGCTGCTGTGGGCCTGAGCGGGATTTGCATTTTGATGGTGCTCCCTCGGCTCAGAGGCCCTGCAAGGAAACTGGGATCCTTCGTTTTCCCTTTTTCTTCCCCCTCCCCCCCACTTTTTTTTTTTTTTTTCTAAAGGCTAGTGGAAAATAAGAGACATCCATTGTATCTCACTGCGGAGGCATTGTTCTGTACCAGACAAAGATGGCATATTTCTGCCATCCATAGTTTCTGCTCCTTCAGCCATGGCTGGCTACTGATGAGCAGCTGTGCAGGCTCTGAATAGCCCCAGGCATTTCCTAAAACCATTAGAATTATGAATTTTCCCCAAATGCGTGCCAAACCCCTCCCAAAAATATGTAGCAGAAGGAGGGAAGCAAAGCCTTTGCTCTTTGTCCAGAACTTGTTTTCTAAATTCAAACTTTCAAGGCAAGTGCGCTCATAGAGAGCATGTAACAAGTTCTGCCAAACGTACCAGCTGACTCCAAACTGACCTGCACAAACACTGCTCAGAAGGATATTTTGAAAGAAGTGGTTTTATTTTCTCTTTAAGGATTTTTGTAATGGAAAGAGTGAAGGGTTTAAACGGAGCTATGTAATTCTGTTTTACGCACTGGGCAGGTGCTCGTGATGAATAGTCAGAACAGAAGAAAATGCTAAAAATCAGTCCTGTTCCTCATCTGCCACGCATCTGACACTTGTGAGGTATGGTGGGGGCTGTCAGCACAAGGACGTGCTTTTCCTCCCAGCCTTCTTCAAGTTCTCCTCGGCCAGACTGGCCATCTTCTGCTGTCTCAGTCTGCAGCAGGCTTGCCATCTGCTATATGGCTAATCAATTCACAAAGGTGCTGCTGGGCAGTGCAGGCTCCTCGTCCTCTGCCAATATTTTCTGGAAGTTGTCAAACATAGCTGAATTTGTTCTCAGCTGTCACAATCCTCGCATTGATTCCAGCTTGTAGCACTCCGGTGACCAGTGGGGTATGCGCTTTGTTTTGCAAGCAATGCTTGCTCTTTTGTGCCCGCTTTGTGAGGCTGCAGAGCTTCCCAAAGCCTGGGTGAGAGTGCCTTGAGAGCTCCCAGGCACTGGGTGCCACCCCCTGCCCTTGGGTAACACCAGACACTGGATTTCGTTATCGTCGCTGCTTCTCAGTGCTCCTTTGATCATGCCTGGGTCAGATGCAAAGGCTGTGCACCCAATTCAGGTACCCAAAGCTCAGGCGCTGGTGTGGAGTGGCAGGATTTGTTTCATTTATTTATCATTTCTTTTAATGAAAGATCTTCCCTCCAGCCTTCCAAGCACCAGTTGCTACCGAGGAGCACCTTCTGTCATTGGCTCCATACAACAGCACTAAAAAGGAGCATTCGGAAAAAGAAAAAAGGCATCTGCTGGCTTTAAACCACTCCGTGTTTCACTTGAGTGAGCTTTCCCATTGCTCTGTTAGCTTTCTTTGCCACATGAAGAGTTGCTGTCATTTCTTACCTATATTTATATTTAACCCAGAGAGTAAAAGCAATTTTTGGGAAGCCGCAAGAGGCAGACACCAAAACATTTTTCCACCTTTTCTCAGCACACGCTGCTAAATACAGTGTGCTTGTCAGCTCCTCCTGGCATCCTTTCCCCAGAACAGCCTCTAGTGTGAATTTGGATCAACTCCTCTGCTGGGGCGAGCAGGGATCACGCTATGCAGTGACAGCATCTGAGTATGTGTGGCATTTGACTGCAGCTATTTCCTAGGTGGATGTTTTCTTACCTGGCGTGGGATAGAAACTGGGAAACAGTTTCCACCAGCAGCTTTGGTTGTATACAGGCTGGAAGATGAATGGGTTCTCTTGCATGCCATTCAATAAAGTCTTCCTAAAGCAGTTTCAAGCTGGCGTGCCAAGAGGATCTTAACTAAATTGGAACAAATTGTGTGTCTCTGCTACGTGCTTCACTTATTCCTCATGGAGAGGTCACATTGTAGATCTCTCTTTAGTGTCCATGGTTTAGTGACCTGAGCAATGTTTGAGTGCAGTGATCCCCTGGTTTTCTTGCTGAGCCTTTGCTGTTTGCACTACAGAAACAATCTGAAAGCCATAGTGGAGCAATTTCTTTTTCTTTATGTCTATCTTCACTCTTCCTGATAGGTGATGTAGAATATGCTGTGAGCAGGCAAAAGCAAATTAAATCTCCACTGATCTCACTGATGACCAATGAGCAATAGGGTTGCGTGCGGAAGTCATTGTGTCTGTTGCTTGCAGCAAACAAAAGTCACCATGGGAGAAATCAGCACCAGATTTGCATGGGAATCCCACAATGTGCCACCCTCATTCCAGGTGGCCATGGTACCCTTCTGGCACTGGGCTGATGCAGGAAGGCCCGCTGGAGCCCTGCTTGCACCGGTGCATTTTGCATGCTGCATTGGTCCCTGGGGGCCTACAGCAGCTGTGGGAAAAGCTTCCCTAGCTGATTCTGTAATCTGGAGGGTGCTGCGTGTGCTGGTACAAAGCACTCCCTATCCCAGCACAGGCATAATTCACGTCTTCTGACAGAGGAGGGTGGGAAGGGAGCCAAGGTGACAAAAGCCTTCTGTAGCCAATAGGGAAATAATGTGGTTTCATGGCGTGAAAACGCAGAGCTTCTCCCTCGTGATTCCCATCACCTGCTATCAGCCACTCAGCCTGGCACACAGGCAGCCAAAGCATCACTGCAAGGTGAGGGTTGGGTGGGAACGTGTCACCTTCTGGTGCTCAGTGGACAGGTGCTGGTTAGCTTTAAATCAGAGCATGTGCCCAGCTGGCACAGGCTGCATGCATGCACTTGGCTGTTGGGAAGGTGAGGATTCTGTCCTGAAGACCAAAATGTTTCCAGGTGACCTCCGGCCTCCCACGTTCCTAAAGGTTCTGTCCTGACAGTTTTACTCCAGTGGTTTGTGCAAGCTCATTTTCAAGGTCTCATTTACATCCTGTTTGCTGGTATGTTTATTCCCCTTGCTTTTGTTACTGGTTTACAGTCACACCATTCCTTTGTTTGCTGGCACTGATCTCATGTGACTGCAGTTATCTTCCCCACAGCTAAAGTGCTGAAGGCAGTTGCTGAAATCCTGGCAGCGACGGATGCAACACCAAGTGTTGTGGTGAGATCTCCAGCTGGGAACAATCCTTAATCCATCTGATATTCTGCAAGTTGGAGTCCTGGTCCTCTTGGAAATGAAAGGCATAAAGATGAAAATCTCACCCTGAAGTACAGGCAAACTGGTCTGAATTGGTTTAGGAATCACATTTGACTCTAAGAAATCAGCCAAGCCACGCACATGTAATTCAGGAAGATATAAATGGCAACGTGATAATAAGCGGACACCTATTTTAAGCATGATCTATGTTTTAACGAAAATTCATTACAATAAGCCTTATGATACCGAGCTCTTCAATGAATTTTTCATGTCTGCATACCAAGATATATATAAAGTGATCGTAATCGTACACCTTTGGGGCGATGCTGAGCACCAGCTGTTTCGCTGATGATTTATAGGTTGCCATGTTCAAGGTTAATAATTGGGAGAAACACGTTACAGTATGCAATGTATTTATGTCAGGTTAGAAGTTCAGCGGTGAGGATGAGATGTAAGGATGATAGGCGCTGTTTTAATTAGCTGCATCCCAGCTTGCTGGAAAACCAAAAACAGTTCCCCTTTCCAAAAGGAAAACCTACGTCGTTTTGTATTTTCAACTCAGTTGAAACTGCAAGAGCAGAACGTCCTCCTTGTCTCGTCTGAGATCTGCCCCAGTGGTCACTGTGCATCACAAATTCGACACTGATGTCGAATGAAGGTGAAGGGTGAAGGTTTCCCCAGGACAGAGCCCTCCCAAACTGGTAGGCTTTGGGACCAGTGTTGTGCAAAAAGCTCTGCTGTTCCTCCAACAGGGACAACTTCAGAACTGGAGTTTTCCGACACAACCAAGAGGTGGGAACTTTTCTCCTATGGGCTGTCCCCACACAGGGCCTCAGTGTATCGCCACTGCATTGCAACACTTTATAAAAGCCTTTCCTCTTCTTTTCTGCTTTGCCGAGCACCCTCAAAGCTAAATGCTCATTCCCAGAAGTTTGCGGGTTTCTTTACACATTGCCATGATTATATCCACTATAGAGAGCTTCAACTAAGATGAGAAAATGGGCTGATTCATTTTACAGGGACGCCTCTGCATCTGCATGGATTCAGCCACAGCATTTTGGGTGGAAATGTTTTATCCATCCCCTCTTCGTGGTTCCATCCATGCCCTCCAGCCTGGAGGCAGAGAGCTGTGCTGGCACCTGGATCAGACCACGCTTCACACACCCACCTTGCTGTACCCATCTTCTCTGGGACTGGTCTGGGGCTTAGATTTGAGTCCTTGCCCATGGTGTGCCCTGCTTTAAGGATTTTCTTGGTGTTGAGCTGCTGTGCGCAGTAACAGCCCTCAGACCTCAACTGGCTGTTGGGTGCCACGCATTCCAGCCCCGCTGTGCATTAGTGTATGCTAAACAACCTGTTGAACTTCTGATAACGAATGCAGCCTGCCCTCTAAACAAATGGGAAGAGGTGCCCTGGCATAATAAAATCACCAGAGAGAGGGCAAGGAATAGCACGCAGATGAGATTTCATTCTCATAAATTGCCTCTCTATTACACCTGGAGTGTATTCACAATAGGAAGCTCCAAATATGATGAGGAAAGGGGCTAATTTATTTCATGAGGATGGCTTTAAATCTCAGTCTATACCTGCGCTAGAAAATTAATTATGGCTGTGATGAATGAAATGAGGAGTTACACCAGTAATGAACATCACCATATCCTGCTCTCTTAGCCCAATAAAATTTTCTTTAACTCAGCAGTGGCATTCATAAATGTCAGCAAAGGAAAACGTGAAGACAACAGAGCACGTTGGCCTGTGTGTAGGCAGCCCAGCCTGTGGGTACACAGAAAGAATGCCAGTGCCTGCACGTGTTTGTGTGCAATTTTTAAAGGCCAGGCTATGGCCTAGCCATTTCATAGAACAATTGGTGGAGGAACAGCTAATAAAAATGACTGTCATAAATATCGTTACTGGGAGCTGTGTTTGGTGTTGGAATCCCAGGGCAGATAGTTGGCCACATCCGAGCCAATAGTAAAAGTCATCCCAGTGCTGGGCTCTGAAATTAGAGCATCAAAGCCCTAAACAAAATACCTAAAATTATCCTATTAAACTATTGGATTGTGTGCCCTAAGTTATTGTTGGAGGGTCGATCCTCAAGCACTGTATTACACCGGTTTATCAGTGCATGTTTGCCTCTTTGTGAAGACACACATCACACACGTATACAGTATACGCACTTTTAAAAGATTTTATTTTCTTCTGGTTTCTCACTGCTGGGATTTATCCATTCTCAGCGACTGTCCTCCAGCTGTTTGTGAATAGAGTGTGGTGTGCATACAGAGAAAGCTGTATGGATTGTCACCCTTGCAAAGCACAGTATATTTGGGTAAAAACAGAAGGCCTGATTTTTTCATAGCTCCAAATTATACCCACAGACTTTGGCTGTGTGCCTCCAATATGCACTAGGCTGGTGGGGGCCAGACAGCTGTGACAGATTGCATTAAAAAATTTGAATAATTAGTGACACACGGAAAAGCCTTTCAGATGGGCACCTTCCGCAGGCCCTGCTGCCCAGAGCTCTGGCATTGTCTTCATCCTTCTCTCTCCTCTTCCACTGAAGGAGAAGACCCTGGTCTGGCAGCAGTCTTTGGACATCTAACAAGTCCATCACCCTATAAGGGGGTGAAGTGCTCTTCTTGTTTTATTTGCTTAATTTTCCTAAGGATCTTGGGAGGTGATGATCCCACAAACCATGCCGTTCTTTACTTGTGTTTTGACTTATTCTTGCTTGCTGTAATTTTTGCCTGTTACTGTTACTATCATGCTCCATTAACCCAATACTACCTTCTCCTTTGCAGCAAAGTTTTCCACACCGGAAGCCAACAACTGTGCTCCCCCTCAGTCCTCTGGTTTTCAGACTGATTTGTGGTTTGTCCATTCCCTGAGCTTTGTGCCTTTCAAACTGGCCCTGTCGGTCCTGTACTGGTTGTGCTCATTGGGCTGGTCTGGTCTGTGAGCACGGTGCTGCATCCCACTGGGCTCTTTGAGCAATTCTTCATCACGTCAAGTCAAGATCTTCTTAAGCATGAATGTTGCCATTCAGTAGATTTCAAGTCTCTATGCGAAGGCTTGATCCCTGCTCCCCACTAAGTACTGCTTGCACCAGGTCCTAGGAGGCTTTGTGGAATCTGATTTTAGCTACAAACTAAATCCTTTCGTACTGTTTCCAATCCGATTTTCAGTTGTATTGCAGAAATTCGAGCTAGAGCTTGCTTCCCCAATTTACTTAGGAGGATGTTATGGAAGGCTTTGTCAAAAGCCTTGCTAACCTCAAGTATATCCATGAAACCTATTGCTTTACCACACAAGGAAATTAATTTGATTTGATGCAATATATTCTTGACAAACCAGTCTTGGCTGAATCTCATCTCCTTGTTCTCGTCCGCGCCCCTACAAATTTTTTTTATTTTCCTGGGAAATGAAATTAAGCTGACAGTGGTTTATAATCCCTGTCCCCCTTTTCCCCTACCCCTGTTCATCATCATCTTCTCTCCAGCCACACTACATCCTCTGTGTGTTACTGCTGCCACACTCTTTGGCCTTCTGCTGAAATTTCCATCCGTGCTTTCCTTTCCTGTTTTTTTTTTTGTTGTTGTTGCTGTTGTTATTGGTTTGGTTTGGGTTTTTTGTGTGTGTTCCTCTGGCGTGGTAATCCCCCTCCCCCACTAAACACCTCGCTCCAGGCAGGGCTGAGGGATGAAGAGTTGCTGTCTCCCCTCCCGGGCTGTGACATTTGACCGCTTCACCCTCGGCCAAACAGCCAGTGGCTCACTGCTTCATTTCAGCATCCAAAATAAAATTGCTTTTTAAACTCCCCATGGACTCTTTCCAGGCTACTGCACAAATTACTCCCGCTTCTTCTCCTTTCCCCACCACTTCCTATCCTTACAGAGCAGTGGCCTCTTCCTTCTTTCTCAACTTTTATATAGCACCATAAATTTGTGAGGAGATTTACAGCCACTAGATAAGGCAATGCGGCTGCCCAGCAGTCTGCAGACTGCTCCTTCTCATCTCTCCCTGAGACAGCATCACATGAGCCAAATGGGAGCCAGGCAGCTCCCTTCTGTCAAGGTATCTTCAGCAAGCAGTGCCAGCACGTCAAAAATTATTGCGGCCTTCTGCCTCTCTGCGAGGGTCTGGGACGCAAGGGGATTTGTGCATCTTCTGTGTGGCTTTCTGATCTCCTGCTTTGCACCTAAAGCAGACTGGGAGTTGCAGTTTCCTTGTCCTTCACATGCTAATGAGCACAGCTGCTCTGGCAGCAGAAAAGCTGGGTGGTGAGCTTCATCTGAAACACCGGGAGTGGCCTTGCCAAGAGGATGGGAAGGAGCCTGGCTGATGGAGCACAGCCTTTCCTTGCTCACCTCTGCAAGCTGCAGCCCTTCTCCGTGGTAGCAAAGGAGATGCCACTTTGCTGGAGCAGATCCTGATGGATTCAGGGCATCCAGTGACCACCCTGTCCTCTGCACCCTTCCCACCAGGGAGCCTCGGTGAGCCTGTGTCCCCAGGAAGCATTGTGGTGAAGGATCAGCAAGGTTTGCACACTGACACAGGAACGCTGGTGGTGCTGCTCCCCCTCAGCCCAGCACTTTTAGCAAGACCATGTTCCTGTTCTGCAGTCAAATCTTGGTTTCCAGGTTGTGTGGCTGGATTGGGTTCACTGAATCATTGAATCATAGAGTATTCTGTATTGGAAGGACCCCACAAGGATCTCTGAGTCCGACTCCTGGGTCCACACAGGACCATCCAAAACCCAAACCCTATGTCTGAGAGCACTGTCCCAATGCTCCTTGGACTCTGGCAGCTTGGGCCGTGTCCACTGCCCTGGGCAGCCTGTTCAATGCCACTGCCCTCTGAGTCTTTTCCTA
Organism: Perdix hodgsoniae; assembly: GCA_035772895.1. Lineage (NCBI taxonomy): Eukaryota > Metazoa > Chordata > Aves > Galliformes > Phasianidae > Perdix > Perdix hodgsoniae. The sequence continues at coordinate 1,926,998 of JAPSGF010000019.1, read as the reverse complement.
ACCCTCGAGTGACCCTCCCTTGATGCAGCTCCATGCCATTCCCTCAGGTCCTGTCTCTGTCAACAGAGAGAAGTTGGGTTCCCAAATATATTTTGATTTGAAGTCTATATGAATCATCTCATCTTTGAGTCTAAAAACATGTGCTAACCAAGCCAAGCTTTACATGGCTTTCTCCTTCATGCTCTCAGTTGTTGCCCCATTGTCTTGCTCAGCATCTAATGACACCAGTTTCTGCTAGGGTATGAGCCTGTGAAGACCCTCTTGTTAATGCAGCTTAAGGTCCTGCTGGACCAAACCTGGTAAGCAGCAGCACTGTGTGGGCAAGGCTTCCCGTACCTGCCCCAGCTGTGCTGTGTGAACCTGAACTTGTGCATTTCCTGCCTTTGTGTTGTTTTGTTTTGCTCCATTGTTGGTGCACCCAGCCTCTCCCCTCGCCTCGGCAGCGGATGCGCCGTTAATTCAATGTCTTCCTATTTGCAGAAACCCTCCCTTATTTTCTGCTCTTTGGGCGAGAGCAAGCAAACTTTTGTGCCTTTTGCATGTTTTGCTTCATTTTTTCCAGCAGCTGAGTCAGCATCTCCCTTTCTCTGCAAGACAGCAGCCCTCTAAGCCTCTGTTATCTAGTGAGCGTGCTGCTTGCCACAGCCACCACCTAGAGTGGCTGAGATAAGTGAGACAGCTGAGGGAGGACCCATCCTCCGCAACACATGAATGCTCCCAGTCAGCATGGGAAATATTCTCTGGAAAAGCCTCCAGCAGCTGCTCTTACTCCCTCTTTGTTTCAGTCGGTGGTGCCTATCTGGTGATGAACTGAGATGGGGACACAAGACCACAAGCACAGTGCAGAGCCCAGCCTTGCTTCTCCCCAGCAGGACCCGTGGGGAATGCCAGGCCCAGAACAGGGCAGCTCTGTCTCCTGCCCTCTACCAAAATCCTCAGCCCTAAGCCTTTCCTGTGGCTCCTGGGTGTTGGGGGACACTGAACCCTGATGGCTGACTTCTCCCAGATACACACTGATGGGCAGGAGGCCGTGGCAGGAGCACAGGTTTCAGCTGAGCCCTAAGAAGACGCACACAGAAAAGGTGCAAGAGCAGAGGGGGAAAGCATACGTGTTATATTTGTACACTTCTCACTGTCCCATATAAATTGTCAGGGTATGAGCACAAACTGTGGGTAAGATGGAAAAATCCTCTCCACGTAGCACAAATGCCCACTGTATCCACTGGCTCATTTTGAGCCCCCTTCCTCAGCATCCCTGAAAAATATGTGCCTGCATTAGGTAGAAAGCTTGCGTCATCTGCCCACAAAAATACCTGCATGGCAGTTCCTGCACCCCAGGGAAGGCTGATACTGATCAGATCCTGCTTCTGCAGGCTGGTGTTCGCAGGGAGATCCACATTTATCTCAGTGGCTTTCCCCTCAGCTGTTTGTTATTAACCTTTTTCTCTTTCTGTTTGTTATTATACTTTTTCTCTCTTCAACAAACGGAAGATCAAAGACTCAAAGCCAGAGCTCCACATTTATCTCAATGTGTTGTGTCTGAGCCAGGGAGTTATACAGCTTAGCAGTGGCTGTATGGGATCTGGGCAAACTCTGCTTGCTGTCCCATGTCTGCATTGGTTTCTGTAAGGGATAATTCAGGGGCAGCCAGTGGTGTTTGGAAAGGCTGTGTTCTTCAGGCTTGAGGTCTGTGGGATTAAACTGAGCACTCTGTTTCTCAGCTCAGCAGACTCCAAGAGGAAGGCTGCACACTGCTCACTCTTCTCTCACACTGCTGCCTTTGCATGGACACATTTATTGGTGTTCATGTGTTTAGCGCAGGGAGTTACCAACAGGCAGAGCTGCCCTTCCCAGGGCTGCATCCCCACACTGCCTGCGCATCCCTCAATTGCTTGTGGGGAGCAGCTGAGGGAACTGGGATTGTTAAATCTGGAGAAGAGGAGGCTCAGGGGGGGAGACCTTATCGCTCTCTACAACCACTTGAAAGGAATGTTTGATGAGGTGGAGTTTGTCCTCTTCTCCCAGAGACAGAGATAGGACGAGAGGCAATGGCCTCAAGATGTGCCAAGGGAGGTTCAGGTTACATATTAGGAAAAAATTCTCCCAGAAGAGTGGTGAGGCATTGGAACAGGCTGCCCAGGGAGGTGGTGGAGTCACTGTTCCTCGAAGTGTTCAAGAAGAGGGTAGATGTGGCACTGGAGGACATGGTTAGTGGGCATGGTGGGGATGGGCTGATGCTTGGACTAGGCAATCTTAGAGATCTCTTCCAACCTTAATGATTCTGTGATTCTATACGCCAGCCCATAGCTCACCATATTTTCTTCCCAGTTCATCCCTGCCCTGCAGACCATCTGTGTCCCTCTCCTTGTGTGAGAGCCATCAGCTCTGCCACAGGGCCCTGTGTCCCTCTCATAGAATCGCAGAATCATTGAAGTTAGAAAAGATCACTAAGATCATCTAGTCCAACCGCCAACCTATCCCCACCGTGCCCACTAACCATGCCCCTCAGTGCCACATCTATATGTTTCTTGAACACCTCCAGGGACAGTGACTCCACCATCTCCCTGGGCAGCCTGTGCCAGTGCCTCACCACTCTTGTGCCAGGTGAAAAGGGCAGAACCTCAACCATTTTAATTAGCAGCATGCTGATGGAAGTCATGCGGTGGGCAGAACCGCTCTCACGGTGACCCTGCTGTGGGCCCAGAGCCAGGAAGGAAGAATCAGAAAGCTGTATTTGGAGGCAGTGAGTGCCGGCAGTGCTGAGCCCCAGCTAGCTCATGTGTGTGAAACCACGACCAGATAGCATCATTGCATGGTGTGCCGTGTTCTCAAATAAAGAGAGGAAGGAAAAGGATTTAAGTAAACAAGATCGGAGCGGCTTGCAGAACCGCAGCCAGGCAGCCCCGTCAATAAATGCATGCTGGCCTCGGCCGGCAGATTATTTCAATGTCAGCACAGATGCCATTTCTGGAAACTCCCTGCAGACCAAGGACGTTGAGGAGCCATTTTATTGCACTTGATGGGCGAGTGCAAGAGGCAGAGGTTAATAAGACTAGTGTCATGCACAGAATACGCCAAATAAAAGGTGCAGAGTGAAAAGTTTCCATGAAAAATGTTCAATTCCCTGTAAGCAAGCCTAAGAAAAGGACATCATTTCCTCCAATTCCTGCTTTTAAATGAACATCTACGATTTTTGCAGCTGCTAACGTGTGCAGTGCAGCACTGTAACGCTCTCCTGAGCATATGAGTTCTCACCTAATATACGTGCATTTAGGTGCCTGTGAAACTCACTCATCTCAGCTTACCTCTACACTCACAGCACAGAGGAGTTTTGCACCAAAGCTGTGTTTGCATTCCCGTATCTGGCAGCACTGTGCGAGGTGTTTCCGTGCTGTTCTGCTCCTACGCACGAGCCACGTTTATCCGCGGAAATAAGGAAGTGCTCCCGCCCGCTTTGGGCTTGGAGAGAGATGTGAAAGAAGCAATACTCTGCATTCTGAATACTGTGCATGTTCAGAAAAACAGGTTGTGTGCTTTAAAAAATACTCGTGTACGTAGGAATGTTTGAGACTGTATTTTCAGATGCCCTCAACCTGCAGTCACAGAGAGCTTTACCACCATGTGAGCCTCCCAACACCTTGGAGTTAACTGGACTGGTGTGCTGCTTGCAAGGAATGTCCTGCCTGGTGCAAGGGCACCAAGAATGCACTGGGAGCACCTATGGAGTGGTCTTCACATCCCAGGGAAGAGTGCAGATGTGCCTATGAGACCCAAACAACGAGCTCCCAAGTAGGTCCTAAAAAAGGGATTCCTAAATGATTCCTAAACAGTTCCCAGACATGGCTTACTGTGACTCTGAAGGGACCACGCAGATACAAACAGAAATGGAAAAGGGTTGCTGGGCTTTAACCTGGGTGCCTTTGCTGAGCTCTAAGGACAAAGTTTAGGAGGAAACCAGAAGGGGAGGCTCTCAGGTCACTGGGCAGCACTTATATGAAATGTACAGCTGCACACATCCAGGCTGAACAGGGACCCTGTGATGTTTGGGGTGAAGCCACAGCAGGGGGAAGCAGCCATCTCTCAGATGTTTGTCTGCACTGTGAACGATGGGCAGGCAAGCAGACAGACAGATGGATGGGAGCAAAGCAGCGTCTGCAGCAGTGACAGGGCTGCTGTGTCCCAAGCCCAAGGACTCTTAGCATCAACGTGAGTGCTTACGAAGACAAAATACGAACGTGTCTGCTGGCTAAATGCAGAGTTCTCACTGACTGCTGAGAAAGCAAAGGGAGCTGGGCTGTTCTGCAGGAAACAAATCCAAACAAAAGCCGCAGCAAAGCCAACCGCAGCAGCATATGCCACGACAAGTTTGCTGCTCACCCTTTGTTGGCAGGACAGGCTGCAGCTGCGGCGGGGGGAGCAGGAGCGCAGCTGCTCCCCAGAACCTCCTGCGGTCATCTGGGGAGGGGGGGGGGGGGGGGGGGGGGG
>JAPSGF010000019.1:1864289-1922413 GCA_035772895.1 Perdix hodgsoniae | reverse complement strand
GGGGGGGTGGCCCCCAGCTGGTGCAATGCTGCTGGCAGGGAGCAGATAGGGCAGGTGAGGGGAGGGCTGCAAGTGCAGGTGTTCTGTGCCACTTACTGCATGAAGGGAAAAAACAGAGGGCTGAGGGTGCTGGAGCTGGTCAGCACCAGCTGTACGGGGCTGCAGGAAGATGGGTACTTCTGCTGTTGCTGGTGCCCAAAGGGATTTTTGTTCATTTAGAAAATGCAACGCTTTATTAGGACTGTTGATTTACCACCAGTTGAAGCCGGAAGAATAATGGATAGATAAAGCAGGCTTTTTTTTTGTTTTCTTTTTTTTTTTTGAACCCCCAGATGGTTAATAAATGTATTCCCCATCAGACAAGCATATATTTTATAAATTCAGATGGGACAGGTGGGAACAGCAAGTAAATCTGGGTGAAGAATCCTCTGTATTTCATCCCAAAGCTATTTTGCAGGTTTCATAGCTATTATCTATCAGGGCTCAGCACACAGCAGGGCTGTAGGGCAGGAGTGATGCTCGCAAAGAATTCAAGCACGTAAAGTTAATGTGAGAACAGGTGTTCACTGCTATAGTTGATGGGGAGGAGTTTGGTACAGCATCAATATAAGGACAACATGAGCAGAGAGACTAAAAAGTATAGCAACAGAAAGAGAGAATACCAAACAGCTGGGGTGTCACATTCGTATGGAGTTAAAATAAAATGATGCTGTAACTTTGATGAAAAAAAAGTTTAAAACCAAGTGATGGATGTGCTCAGGTACCTCATTTCTGTGCTGCCAAAAAGAGGGAAAACATGCTTTGTCCAGACAGGTGAAGCAACAAAGTGGTTGAGTGAGTGAGGATAATGGCACCGTCTGGGCACAGCGCTTGCTGCCCCGACCATCCCCATGCTGGGAATGACCCCCTGCCCCAACCTGCCAGGGGGTAATGCTGGAAGCACGGTAGCACCAGATGATGGCTTCTTAACATCAGGATTGCAGTAATAGTAGAGCTGAGCACTCAGGTTAATGCAATGGTCTTTTTCTCATTCCCCATTTGTTTCTCAAATTAATTCTGGGTTTTCTTGCTGGAGCTTGCTGGAGGGACTTGTTGTATGAAGGGATGGAGGAGGGAAGAAGACAGAAACACAACCCAAAGTCAGCTCTCCTTTTGATTCTTTTGGAGGGTTTTAATCACATGAAACCATTATACCGTAATATTCCCCCCAAAAATCAAACCATTTCTGTTTAGCCATGGCACAGGCTCACAGATCTTGGTGGAACAGTCCAAGGACTAAGGACACTGAAGTAATTCACTCGTATAGACATGGCATGACTGAATTAATAAACTGGGGAGTAGCTGGCATACAGCTGTGCATTTACTCTACTCCTGAGGACCTTCCTATTTTTTCCCCCAACTTCTTCTCCTGGAGCATCTCCTAGCAGGATAAAGCCCACCTGCATAAGCATAAACTGTGGAAATGTCCAGGGCTCTTGCAAATGAGTTTCAAGAATGCCAAGCTTCTTAATATCACAGTAGAGGACACCTGCTGTACACATAGCCAAATGAATTAAATGGAGGGCAGGAGCACAGGCTGCTGTTTTAGGTCCTTTTGTGCCTACTGATGAATCTTACTAACTGACATGTATCTAATATTGCTTTGTCATATTATTAGCTTAATTTTCTGCTCGGGAAAATGATGTTTATAACAAGCATGTGACGAAGATAAGAATTCCAATGTGACATTATTTTAAAAATGGAAGTAAGGAACCATACAGAGAAACATATAGTGGGGAGGGAACAGACTGCTGATGAGAAGTTCAGGCCTGACACTGAGGGAAAAAATGAGCTTGCTGCTGCCCTCAGAAAGCTGTGTTTCTCAAGGAATTCTAAGCATTTTTAGTGCATTAAATACTTCAATATATTAAAAATTCTGCCTTTATACTACCTATATTACTTTAAAATGTCTATAATTTCTGACTACAGCCTGGTGTCAAGCAAAATCTGCAAAACATATATGCTGCTTGAAGTGTTACAGGATGTGATATTAGGTTGAGAATTTGCAGAAAACATAACAGATCAAACCAAATTCTGCATCTCGCTGCCCAAGTGTTTCAGCTGAAGGATTAAAACTAGAGCAAAAAGAGAAAGATGGAACAGATGCTGCATCTCCATGGGGTTTCTTCTGGCAACCCCCTTCCTGTTTGGGTCTCGTGCTGTCTCCTCTGGAGTGACGCAGCGGTCCCAGTTCCTAAAACAGCACACAGCAGCACTGCAGCACACCAGAGCAGGGAAGATGGATGCAACCTGAGGGAATTCAAAGAGACACTTGTGTTTGCCTTGGAGGACAGGGGACTGCCCCTGCTTGGGGGCAGAGAGCCATCTGCTCCTGGATACAGTCTCACGGCTTTCCCCTTCAAGATGGCCTGCAGGCTCCTCCTGGAGAGGTAGAGGGAGTCCAGTCCAGGCTGGGCTCCCTCTGCAACATTCACCTTAGAGCTGGGGCTAGAGGCAGCTCTGCCACCACCAGCTTGAAATATGAAAATCCCACCAGCCCCAGTGCTAGTCCCTAAAATGCGGTGATTCCATCCGTCACCTCCAAGGGAGGTATCTGAAATCATGGAATCATAGAATGGCCTCGGTTGAAAAGGACCTCAAAGATCATCTAGTTTCAACCCCCTGGCCGTGGGCAAGGTCACCAACCACTAGGCCAGGCTGCCCAGAGCTACATCCATCCTGGAAGATGTTTTCTGCATGCTTTTAGTGACTTTCCTCTTGGTATTTGATGGATTGAACTAGATGACCTCAGTGGTCTTACCAACCTTAATGATACTACGATTCAATGATTCTACAGAAAAACCCTGGTGTCTCAAAGTTCCACAGTGAGCCAGTGCACTCTGAAGGCTGCCATCCAGTGCTGCTGCCCTGAGCACAGGAGCTTCATCCACAGGTATCAGGAGCTGCCCGCTGACAGCAAGCTCCAGTGTGTGTGAGGCATGCACACACACACATACACGTCTGCACATACATGTCCATGCACACACACACACACACACACAGACCCATCCCCTCCCCACACACACAACAAAGAAGCCTCACGCTCTCTCTGAGGCCGCTGCTCCCCTGGAGCTCCTTTCAGAGCACTCTGCTGCCTCACCCTGCAACCCAAATCCTGTTATTCATGCAAGTGTATTTATAGTTCTCTGGTTTTAGTACAAATCAATTTTTTGCATGTTAGTATTTTTCTGCCTATACAATGGCTATTCTCTTATCACAGAGGGCTTTTTCTCTCTCTGTTCCCCTTCCTTTTTTTTTTTTTGGGGGGGGGGGGGGGGGGGGGGGGGGGAGGAGAGGAGGAGAGAGGGCGTTTGGAAGCTGCTAATTACCCTCCCCAAACAGGCTGCTGGCACACACTGCAGCCAGCAAACTTGGTGCTGGGAGGGGGTGGGGGTTGGAGGGAGGGAGATGACACACCATGCGTGAGCCCGGGCAGCCTGCTCCAGACACAACATCTGCAGAATGAGGCCATTTTTCTGTAACTCTAATCTCATAATTCATTGTTTGTGTGGTGTTGGTTACAGTAGCTGAAAAGGGGGATAACAGCAGGTCAATTTGGCAGAGTTGTGCCTGAATCCGCAATGAGGGACTGGCCCACCTTCTGACGGGCTGCTGAGAGAGTGCCAGCAAAAGAGGGAGAATATAAGGGAAAGGGGCTTAAAGACAAAAGGGAGGCCCTTACAAATCATACAGCCCTGCTAGAGACATTTTGCACGCCACACAGGTGTGCCAGCGACTTGCAGGCACTGCAGCAATGCCTGCTATACATATCAGTCAGTGCTGCCTATGACGCGTTTCTCCCCACCGCCCAGGCTTTTCCTTTTTGTGAGAAACCCCCAGCTCTCATTTTTGGTTACGGGGAGCCCGGTAAGAGCAGCTCAGCGGAAGGTGTGCTGGTTCATGCTTGTGGCTGATCGCCAAACTTCTCCTTTTAAACCACAAAACCTATTCTGTCAGCCTAAATTAGCTGACAGCGAGGGAGTGTCCTTCTCAGTTTGCAGGCCGCGGCACATCTGCTCTTTGAAGACAGAGAAAGAACAAAATAGGAAAATAGGGTGTTGTGTTTCTTTTCTCCTTCTCCACCCCCCCCCACCCCCCTGCCAGCTTCCCATTTGTATGTGTGTTCATAAACACCCCGAGGAGGGGCTGTGTGTGGGCAGTAGAAGGAAGGTGGTAAGGAGCGGTTCTGCACAGCACTGGGGACACCTTCCTCCCCTTCCTCCTCCCCCTCTGCTCCCCGCTGACCTTGAGTTGATTCCCTCTGCCCCTGCCTCCCTTCTCCTCCCCCTGTCCTGCTGCATCTGCCATCCATTGAGGGCTAGCAGGGGACTTAGCCCCCTCTCTGCGGCCCTTAACCCGTGCTGTGTGCCCAGCCATGGGAGCAGCCCTTCGGCCCCACGCGTGGCTCTTCACTGACAGCCATTGGTAAACAATGGGTGGCCTTTTGCGGCCCTGCCCCTCGGCTGGTGGCCCTGCTGAAGGCCTTGCTGTCAGTACACGAAGCACTGGGGTGGCGAGGGGCTGTGGGGCTGAAGGCTGCAGGGATCCCGACGGGAGCAGCCTGCCCGCTGCTAGTTGGCAACAGTTTCGCCCTCACAGAAAAGTACAATGGAGATGGATGGCGCGCAGCGACAGGCTGCCGGCGGCTCCAAGGGATCCATAATTTATGATGTTTTTCTTACCGATCCGGTTTTGGATTTCACCAGCAGGACGGTTTCCTTCCCATTTGTTGCTTCCTTCCGTCCTTGCTCTGTGAAAATGAAACCTGGGCTCACAGTGAGCCCGAACTGTGTGGGTGTCTGAGCTACACAGGGCAGGTGGGGTTCCCTGGCTTCACTGTGGTGCTTTCAATTCATTACACGGAAAGGAGACGGCATTGATACTCATCTTGCCCTGCCTGAGCTCCCCGACCCACCGTGCTGGCTGCAGCCCTGAACTGGCGGGTCAGCTGGTGAAAGCCGTGCTCCTGGGGCTCCGGCAGCAGGCTGCCTGGAGGTAAGGAGGTTAATAATGGCTTTTAGGGACAGTCCTCCCTCCAATAAACAAGGAATCCACTCTTAATCTGCTCGATCCCTTGTCACAGAATTCCCTGGCCAGGAACAGATGAACCGTGCCATCAGAGGCAGCCACACATGGACGTGCAGGGCTTAGTGTTTTTTTGCCAGCGGGCCAAGCCTCAGCCCCTAATTTCAGATCTGGATTTCTGGCTGCAGGCACCAGTCCTGACCGCTGTGCAACCACGCTCCCGACCTCAAGGACAGGGACGGGGACAGACCTGCTGTGCAGTGCCACCACCCGGCATGGCCGCCCCCCGCCTCGCTGCAGATGGCTGGGTCAGCCGGGTGGTTTGCATATGACCAAGTAAGGTTAAAACCACAGTCACTGTGGTTACCGGCGGCTGTGATTAGTCACACAGTAAGTGATCCAATTATAGCATCCCCTCCACACACACCCCACTTCATCTGTTTAAAAGGAAAAGCCCAGGCCTCCTGTAACTCGATTTCAGAACGGGTTTATATCCGAAAGAAAAAGGGGCCTGAAGTTGGAAAGGGAGGCATGGGCTGGGGAGCAACAACAAGGATTTTATTTGAAATTGATGCATTGTCACTGTCGCAGAGCAAAGATGCGGGTGTGTGGGGAAAGCCCTGTTTACTCCCAGCTCAGTGCCTTAAATAAGGCATTGGATGAAATTAGGGAGCTTTCAGGAGGTGGGAGCTGCCAGAGGGTGGGAAAGGCTCTCAGTGGGTATCAGCTGGTGTGGCTGTGTCTGCCGCAGGGCTTTGGCAGGTCGATCTGTCTCCTGCCACTGCAGTTTAGCGACCAGCGAGACCAATCTCCTGCTGCTTCCCACCTGGACCGCTGCACAACTCTGCTGGATGTTTTATTTTTAAAAAGGGTTTCAAGGACCCCACTTGATTCGCCTTGCAAATGGCTGTGGTTTTCAGAATCGCGCTTCCCTTTCTGCTGGGTCCCAGCCCTCCCACATTTAAGCAGGGTTAGGGCAAGGCCGCCCTGCCCCAGCCTCCTCTCCCCCAGCTGGTGCAGGCAGTGAGAGCAGGTGATGGGCACCTGCGTCCCCCCACCGGGTGCGCCCTGGCCCCCTCCCCAGTGGCCACTACAGCAGTGTGAGAGGCGGGTGAGAGGGAGGAGGGTGGGAGGGAGAAAGGACATTAATTTGCTGCGGTTGCAGGCTGTGGTGTCTGCCTGCTGAATATGGAGCTGGGCATCGATATCCCTCAGCACTTGGATGCCCCAAACCGGGGTCTTGCCTGCAGGAACCTGTGCTTTCCATATCCTACTGGCATCCTTTGACAGAGCCCTCTGGAAAGTCATGCTGTTACTGCTATCTGTTACTATTATTTATTGTCTTTCCATGCAGAGCAACCCCTGGGGCACAAGAAGGCTCAGTAACACTGACCGATCCTTCTCCTCCACCTCTCCTTGTATTCAAGTTTCTTTGGTCATGCTGCGCTTAAACCTCATCTGAGAGCACACTTACTTTCTTTGAGCACAACGTGGGTTGAAAAATGACGAAGCAGATGAGCAGTGGCACCACAACTTTGCTCCCACGTGGCTGAGCTTCACCTCACTGCACAGTTTTATGCTAGAGCTGTAAAACCTGGGAGAACTCCAATGGAGACCCCTGGTCTTTGGTGCTGCGGTACTCACGTGTTAAGTGATCACAGCTCTAGCCCTCTACCAGTCATTCTGCTCTGGGGGCCATCCATTCACTCTGGGAAAAAACCTTGGATATGGGGGTACATGTGCCTCCTGTAACAGCCACCTCTGTCTCCAAGCTGATAAACCATTCCTGGTTGGGGAATCTCTACCCTGGGTATCATACAGCAATTTGGAGTAAGTTTCTAGGAGCTCATTTCTTGACCTTTCAAGGTAATCACTATCTGGCACTTTCTAAAGTATTTCTGAGGGTAAGATACTTGTGGATACCTCCATCTCCAACCACCACATTTATTTCACAGTGTACTTTGACTCAGCAAATTCTTGATTCCCTAGATGACTCAGAGATTTCATGGAACTTTTCCAACAGGTGCCCTCTATTATGTTGATTGTGTTTAGCTGTTGCTAAACTCTTCCTTGAACCTTCCTGCTTATCTTCCTGCTCTTTTGCCTGCCTGGAGAGCTTCTTTCCATTCTTGTCTCTAGCTCTCCTGCACCAGGTTGCACCCAGGTGAGCCCCCAAAGCTTTTCTTTCCCTCTGAACTACTCTAAGGGCTCGCTTGTCCCTTCTTCCCTTACAGTGAGGAAAATGTGCATCTGTTATCCACTTTCTCCTACCACAGCAGGGGTCATGAAGGACAGTTTTGGTGGAAGCCCATGATCGGGCAATTGATTATAGGTGCATTTTTGGGAGGTGGTGGGAAACTGTGTAAGCAAGGATAGAGGGGTTGTCTGGATTGAACAGGAGGATGTGGTTGTCCCAGCCTTCAGTGCTGGCTCTGGAGACAATAAAGATATCCTCTCCCCCTTCTCTTCCCCTTAGTGATACAACAATAAAATATTGTACTCTTGAACCAGTGCCAACTCCATTACCAGCCCAGGTGAGCAGATGCAGATGTCCAGGGCCTCAGAGAGCCTTTTTGAAGTGGAGGAGAAATGAATGACACAAAGTCTATGTCAAGGTGCTCCAACCCAGACTGGTGCCCAGAAATCAGGCTGAGCATCAACCTCCATGAGGGCTAAGGTAGAGAGGTGTGAGGGGGGCTCACCTGTCTGCCACACATCCCTTGAGGCTGGAGCACTCACTTCTGAGGGTACCACTTTCCCTGCAGACAGAAGGATCCCTGCATAGATACCCAAGCAGGTCAGAATATGTTGGGTTAACTTATTCAGCGTGCTATTTTTTGTCTGTTTGCAAACATGCGACAATCCAAGGAGAATTTTAGATAAGCAGCCTGGGGAACGTCCGTTTTTTTTGCCTTACCAGTGTCTGTATCTTGTTCAGAGCCAGGTACGATCCCCCAGCAAGGATGCATAAGCCCTTTTTCACCAAGCAGCTCATCCCTGCCTACAAGTGACATCCACTTGTAACTGGGACAGCGAGCATCCAACACACCACAGCAACCTTAACCAGCATCCTCTTCATGTAGTACTGCCTCTGTTCAGAGCTGCTGTCAACAAGAACACTACTGCTGTGTCCCAAGATTGAGTACTTGCACGTGTAGCAGTAGGATGGGGGATGGCAATGTGTAACAGGCACCTCGCGTAAGTGAGCTGTCAGAAACATCACTGTTATTGTTTATTGTCTGCATATCAATGAGATAGAGGAGCAATTATCAAGGATAAGGATTATATTTTCTCCACATCTTGGCAGAGCTGGCTCCTGACAGCAACTGGCCTGAATTGTAAAGTCTGATCCAAAACCCAGGAAAGTCCTGCAAACATCAACAGGATGTAGTTCAAGTTCTTCCTGAAAAAAGAAGTAGAAGTAGGAACAAAATAATTTCCTTTAATGAACAGCAGGGAGGGAAGTTCCCAAATAATTATAAGTGTGTTTGCAGTGACTCCCACTGTTTTACGCCTGCGACCCCAGGTCAGATGTGGGGTTTTGTGTAGACCCATCCGTAAGTACATAATACACTTGTCATGGATGAGATCTGCTCTGGTCTATTTTTCTGGCAGCTCAATGGCCATCATATTTTCAATGTTTTGTCCAGTCAATCACATCTTAAATCATGGGGTTTCAATCACTTCCCTCCACCTCTTCATAGGAGCTCTTTGTTAGGACTCTTTCTCAGAGCTTGCAGTGACACTTTGAGCAGAGGAGGATAAGCCTCATTTGCAATACCTGTAAAGATGACTCATTTTATTTGCATTGACTGAATGCAAAATGTAGTCCCATGCAGTTGTTTCTGACTCTTAGCATTGCATGGGTCGAGGAGCACATGCTTACATGGCTGGGCAGGAAGCAATGCAGAGCTTCCCCTGAGTAGCTGTCCTCACTTACCATAGGCAATATCCTCTCCTTGCTGACTAGCCCTGCTGGGATCATGAGCAGGGATAAGCAAGGCATCTTTGCTGCATCCATCACCAATGCAGCTCTGGGTACCCCACCAGCATGTCTCCATGCAATGCTGTACCATGCCAGCAGATGACCACTTCTGCTGCTCTGAATTTTTCCAGACACTTTGCTGGTGGACCTCTTTTGTGAGGTTTCAGATCTTATCTCTTATCTCTGGATTTTGGTGCCTGAGCCCAAGCTGCAAAGCTGCTGAGGTTGGTGCTTGTGTGCCATCATACTGTCAGCAGCAAAACCCACTGATTTCCCCAAGACTGATCTGTAAAGTAGTGGAGCCATCACAGCAAAGGGTGATGGTTTGCAGCACAGCACACATCTTGCAAAACCTTTCCTGACTGTATAATCCCTCCTCGGGGTTTAATACATGGCATTCTCATTCCCCCCTAGTTTTCCTTTCCAAGGCCACATCCTGCAAATCAGATGCCACATCAGCCCGCCATCCATGCATGCTCATCACTGCATCTGAAAAAAGAAAACCAGAATCCAGCCTGGGGCTGAAAATTGAATTGCACTTTGTGAATCACTGTGATCGCAGAGCTGGGAGATGGGGCCGTGGGGTGTGACAGGGAACACAGAATGTCCCTCTAATAGTGTATTCAGCCCGGCACAAGGCTTTCTCTCCAGAGGACAACCTTCTCAAACACAAATTTGCCTGGCTTTTCCCTTGTGAAGTGCACTTTACCAACACAACACCCAGAACAGCTGGATGCATCCCCACTCCGGCTCTCTATTGGCTGTGTGGAGTAGCTGGAGGTCAATTATCTCCCTAGCGATCGACAGAGGCTGGAGACTGCTGGAAAAGTGACATTGTCCCCCAGCCATGGCCGCCACCTCCCCCCACCGCGGTGCAGCCCGGGCCCCTGCTTCCCCTTGCCCGAGGCCCATTATAACTGTGTCAGTGGGAGGGAATGTCCCACTGTGTCAGTGGTCCGTGGGAGGGACGCGTACCACAGGGCAGCGTGTCCTCAGCACCACAACAGAATACAGGGTCACCCTGGGGAGTGCTGGGCAGGCTTCTGGCATTTCTCGCGGCCACATGGGCAGTCAAGGCAAGGAGAGTCCAGCACCTCTCTAGGGAGCAGCCCGGCCCCTGGGGGTTTACGCAGCCCTGAGCTAAATAATTAATAGGCGTTAGATTACTTGCTGATGATTTGCTTCATGACTGTCCACTGTTTCCTCACATGTGTTGCACAAAATTGGCTAAAATGTGCGAAGTTTCAAAGGATTCCTGTTGTTGTCACTGATCCTCTCAGTTATTCTCTCTCCTTTACACACACACAGCAGTAGCTCCTGTTTATCCCCTCTGCATCAGGCGAGGCTGCCGTGCCCATCTCTCTTGGGGCTGTGTGGTGGGGTTTCAGTGGGGTTTCCCCACGTAGGGAAGTGGGTAGCTGCTGAGTAGGTCTTTTACCACATCCCTCCCAACTTCAATGGGAGCGAGGCACGCTGGCACCTTTTCAGTCTCATCTGCATCTTTTGTGCTGAACGCTGTATTTATGCAGAGATTATTTTGGTACACTCACCCTGCTTTGCCTTCTGAGTCACCGATGTACAAGCCAGCTCCTATCTGCGGCAGAGCCACAGTGCGTTGTTACCAGTTAGCACCCAGCCCAGGTAAATACTCCCTGCCCTTCAGCAGGGCTCGCCTGCTTGGCTCTGCTCTGCTAACCGCGGGCGCTCTCTGTCCCTGGTGAGCTCCTATCTGCTGCTAATGTCTTACTGCAACCTAGGCAACTTCTATGAGCCTAAGATATGTCCTTGCTGGTCTCGGTGGCATGCACTGTACAGAGCAAATATTTGTTTTCTGATTCATGGTTTGGGAAAATGCAAACGGTATGCTCAGAGCCCCTCCCCTCCACAAATCTACTGGTTTTCCTGTTGTATTTATTTTTTGTCCATCTCTTTTATTTTTATTTCGGTGCTTTCAAGAATCTCTTAATATTTGGGGTCATTATTTAACGTCTCAGGTCCTGGAGTCATGCGAATGACAGGAACTGCTGTTTCCAATGCAAGAATAAGCAAAGCAAGAGTGACTTTCTGCTTTCTCCAGTCATTAAGACATGCCAGATCCCTCAGCAGTCCCAACTGTCAGCAAAGAGAGCGCCACTGTGTTACTCCGAGGTGTGCTAAAACCACATGCTCTCCTTTTCACTTCACTGGGAGGCTGAGCAGCTGACTCAGGCTGTGTGCTTCTGTCTGGTAGCGATACTGCATTTACCCACTTTTTGGGATGTGATGGTCAAGAGCAGCAAGAAAGTGGCCTCGTATCAGTGAGGAGCTGTCCCTGGAGCGCTCAGGAGGTGGCCTTGGAACAGAGGGATGTGGCCCTGGAGCAGGGAGGAGACAGCCAAGGAACGGGGCAGATCCCTAGGCAGGGAGGAGGAAAAGCACCCCCACTCCGAATGGATTCCTTCAAATAAAAGGGCCCCAGTTACCTTTCTTCCCTATAATGGCCCCTGAGGCTCATCTCTTAAATTGGAAACAAAAGGATTGCTTTACATCACACAAGTGGGGCAGGAGCTGGTGGGGACAGAAGCACTTGAGTGGCATGAGGAGTCCTGCTGCAGGGGAAGGCCGGGGGAGGGGTGCAGGAGGCCTTAACCTGGGTTTTGCCTCTAGCCTCTTGCTGGGAAACCTTGTATTAACCTCTTCACTGCTGCTCCGGTATCCATGAGCTCCGGTCGGGCTGTGGTGCCCTGCCGCATCCACACAAGTGGGTACATCAAGATACACTTTGTGCTTGGCAGCATACCTAGCAATGACAACATAAGGTCTCTGGTGGCTAAAAAGAGGAAAATAGTGCTAAAAATAAAAATTAAAAATTCGGCAATGAGTCCTTAATAATGATGGCACAAACACAGCGAAGCCCAAAGCAGTGCAGCTGTGAGACAGCAGGAGAGGTACTTCCCATGGAGAGGGACTTGAGGCGGCTGTGGAAATGTGGGAGAAAACCCAGCACCCGGCCAGCGTGCAGCTTCCAGAGGCTCCAGCTGTGTGCTCGTCCTTTGTCTGCTCTCTCCTCTGGCAGCTTTCCGAGCGGTGGGCAGAGCAGGTGTGACAGCACCCGGGGAGCCGAACACAGGCAAAACCAGGCGCTCAGCCGGCAGCTGGAGGCTGTGAGCTGAGGATGGATGCAGCAGCTCTGAGGATGCTGTGGCTGCTTGTGCTGCCCGGTGTGACCAAAGTGCTCGGGAGAGCCATTGTGTCCCTCTGGCCTGATGTGTCCAGGACTTGATAAACCACCCTGCATTGGCAGCTGTGATTTTCCATGGTCCCCACACAGCTACTTCCCTCTATCCATTTTTGGTAGGGGGTTGTGTGGGAGAAACTGCTGTAGGGAGAATAAACTGGCAAACAAAGTAAAAGAGACACCTTTGATTAGCAGCTAATAGGGGAAAATCGACTCTTTTGGGACCATCATCACCCTTGCCACATTGGATCAGAATGATGCTCTGTCAGTGCCCTGGTTTTGACCCTGCCCCGCACTGATCTCTTTGCAGGAGGATGCATGGACTTGGGCTGATCAACATCTCTAGCAGCACCATTCTCAATCCAGCAGCACAGCTTTGCCAGGTCCTGGCAGCATGACTTGCCTTCACCTGGCCGAAACTCATTTTGGGAACCACTGACTCTCCTATTCTCTCAGAGCTGAAATGAACATGTTTGAAGGAAAGCAGGTGATGTTTGAAATGTTCCCTGATAGGCTTTCCTTTGACTACAAATGTTTTGTTTGATTTCATTTGAATCAGCTGAAAAAAAGGTCTCAGCAGCTGGCTGATGTAGGCTGCTAAGGATTTCAGCCTTGGAGGGAAGCTCTGTCCCTGCTCTGATGTTCAGAGTATGTGGCCTTCGTTTCAGTGTGAGCAGCACTTGAGCTGCTCTCAGAGTCCAAAGGAAGCTCTGATCCTGCCACTGAAATGCATATGTCCACAGGAAAAAAAAAAAAAAAAAAAAAAAAGCAAAAAACAATAAGTAAATAACATCATAAAATAAATAAAACCCTTTCCTTTTTGAACAGCAGGGTCAGGGGAAAATACTGGGAACTGCAAATGGCATCTCTCCCAGGAGTAAGCTCTAGCTTTTCAAAGGTGCTGTTCTCACAGAAGTAATAGGAGCAGCATCTGTGCTTGCAACTTTTAAGTGTGATTTGTCTGTAATTTCTCTGCAATCACCAATATTCTGCAGGGATTCTAGAGCTTGTTTTTAATGTGTGTTTTCTTTTCCGTTGCAAAGGCCCAGCTATCTCTCTGAAAGCCCATATGCTCCTGTCCTGTTTGACTTTATCGCGCAGGAAATGGCCTCTGTCCAATTAGCAGCATGGGAATTAGCAGTGCTAGAAATTCACTGCTCCCCACTGTATTCCCCTCTGAGAGTGCTGAACTACAGCATTAAATTTTCTCTCTTTCTTTCTCTCTCTCTTTTTAAACAGCACCAAGAAGATTGAATGCATAGGCAGCTATTAGAAAAGCACTGTTAGTGCCGAAGTCAGGAAATGCAGCTGTTAAATCCCTAGACATACTAGAGCAGAGATATTTCACGTAAGTTGTGTTTTCAAGTTGAATTTTCTTCTGGTTTAGCATGTATTGCTTAAACTGCAAGATGTTAATGGTAGCAGTTCTTGCGACTCATCACGAAATCATAACATTTGATACATTACTTAAGCCCAAACCTTGAATAATAGAAAAATCCGTTACAGCACCCTTAGGTGCACACCGAGCACAACAAAAGTGCAAAAGAAAAGGTAAAATAAAGAAACACAATTTCATACCTACACCTACATGCATAATTGTATACATCTGTACCTGAATCGTCATTTTTTGATCCAACTTGTGATGTTTTGCTGGGAAGGGGAGAAAGAAACACGTGCTCTTTGTATGCTCGGGATTGACATTTCTGCATGAACAACATGAGTCATAAAAAGGAGGAATTCATCTGAGATAACATTATTACAATACCTTATTTCTCATGTCCTGTGTTCGAGCACTTAGCAATGTGACTTTAATGGGACATGTTTCTATGACTGTGCGTATTTACGGTGTAAAAGAGAGAGCTCTCTTTTGTGATGAATGCAAAGAATGCAAAGGAAACTTTTTATTTAGGCTGCTGGACACAGACCAAAGCTGGCTTTTCCTAGCTGTCTAGCTCCCAGACTGACTCTCACAGTGGGTGCCTAGTGTCACTGTAATGGGTTTTTCTAAGTCCTGGCCTGGATTAGCAGCCACAGATCAGAGTGAGATGCTGAGTACACTACAGGCAGCTTACCTTTTGTCATAGCAATTTTGAAAAAAACGTCTCTATCCTTCGAAGCATGCCTTTAATCATTTGCACTGGCCAATGCTGTCAGTGTTTGAGGCAGTAAGCTGCTACTAGATCCTTTTCTGCCTATTTGTTCACAGTCACAGACAAGAGTAAATGCTATTACTGATATTATTTAATTGCCTGGTGCCAAGAAACCTCTGTAAGGCCAGCCTCCAGTTGCACTGGATATTCTGCAATATTACCTTCAAGCATAAGGCCAAAATGTAAGGTATAAACCACAGCACAGTATTGGGAGAAACTGATGGAAAGGCAGCAAAGCATCTGTGTAGCCAGGGAAAAAATAACCCTTGCGAGGGGCACCTTGCTCCCATCCTTCTCAGCTGGGAATTCACTAGAATTGTTTGGTGTATCAGAGGACTTTTAGAGATTCAGATTTCTTTTCCATATTGACTGGAACAGAGCTGTATGAGGTTCTGCATGTCTGCATTACCAAACACCAGTAACAACTGAGCCTGCACCAGCACAAACCGAAGGAAGAACGAGGGAGCCAGGGTGTCTTTTCATTCTGGAGAATCTTTGGCCAAAATAGGGGAGAATAAGCAAAAGAGAACTGAGTTGGTTTTTTTTTTACTGAAGGTTTGTGTAATGCTCTTGGGAGAAACACAGCCGGCCAGTGAGGGTAATCAGTGTTGAGCTGGGTAGAGCTTAGTCACACAGTACAGTGTGAGCAGGAGAAGGTGCCTGGATGGCCAAAATCAGCTGATGACATCCCTGGTGGTCTGGAGGCAGCCTGGAGGGTCACTTTCCATGTCGAATGCAAGGAGCTCCATCATTCAGCAGTGAGAAATTAGATAAGGGAGTGCTGGAAAGGGTCTGAACAACAGTAAGGCTACTACACAGGGCAGAGGAACGCAAGTAGCATTTGGAATATCACTGTTTTTCTTAATAAATGCTGATTTCCATATTTTTCAAAAGAGATTTATCCAAAATGTGCAAAATAGGGACACTCATATTTACCGGGGTTCCTGGCAGCATGTTGTTTTACCTCAGTGTTTGGTGCCAAGAATTCCTGGGTTAGTGTAATTGCATTGCACCTGTATGGGGGCTTGAACTGCTAATTTATGCAAGCAGCGTGGGCTCATTTCCACGGTGTCCCTTTTGAAGGAGAATCGCGATTGTTTGTAGCAGGAAGGCACTGAGGTGCAGTATCGTTCCCATTGCTGCCTCACGGGGCGGGCAGCTCGGCATCAGCCCCAGCCACCGATCCGCATGGGAGCGCTGGGTCCCCCCTTAATTAGCCCCGGCCTGCGGTGGCTGACAGGCTCTCGGCCATTTTAATGAAAAGCCGTGTTCCAGCAGTGACCTTGGTCTAACCGGGAAGTGCCAATCACAGCCGGAACGACTGTCACAGCCATCACAGCCAGCACACTGGGGGCTGTGGGCCCGCATCAAGGCAGCAGTGCTGTGTGCGGCCTCCTGCAGCCTTCCTACAGCAGGCGGGGGAAGCTCTCCGCCCGCAGCTGCGGAATTGGCATATTCCCTTCCCACCATGTGCTCCAGCACTTCTCTGAGGAGTTATCTACTCTGTGGCATCAGTGACAAATCCTTCCTGTTTTTGGCAGCTAACAACCGTGCAAATGTCTCCTCCATTTTGCCCCTGACCTTTCCTGGGGCAGCCAGGGTTGGCTGTGCGCAGGATCCATGCAGCCTGGCTGAAGGCTGCGGCACCCTCTGCCACTGCTCCCGGATTGTCTGGCTGTTAGGGATCAGCCCAGGGCCCTGTCTCCCCAAAACCTCTCCTTTGTTCTGTGCTTCATTCCCTATTCATGTGATCACCTCGGTGCAATGCCGTCTCTCTCCTTCCCTGACTCTGCAGGAATCAGCGGTCTCTCCCCTCTCCATCTGCCGCTGCAGAAGGCTCCTGGGCTGCGAACTGCCCTTCCCCCCCTGTTTGTACACCTCCCCCTCCCTCTTCACTCCCTCTTCCTCCACCCCCTGCAAAAGTCTTCCAGAGTCAGCTGTCACTTGGTTTTATTTTCTCAGGGCTCCCATCGCACAGTCACATCTGACTTGCTGCTGCTATTCCTCCGCGGCTTGGGGAGAAAGTGGCCAACTTTTGCCTGGTGTCAGCTTTGCAGCCCAGGCCTCTCTCCTCCTCCCTGGGGGCGGTGGAAGCTGTTACCGTGCCATCTCGCCTCCTTTCTTATCGCTGCAGCTGGCGTGACTGGGCTGTGCAGAGCAGCCCCCTGCGAGCCTGCTCAATGGGGCCAGCCTCTCCTCCCTGCCCTTGCCAGGCTCAGCAGTGACTCCCTGACTTCCTCCTTCCCCTCCTCACAGTGGTGAGGAAGGCCAGCTTGCCCTGGATGGAGATGGGGATATTTGCATTTTTAAGTAGTGGACTCAGGGCAACTTCAGGAGGTGGACAGTAGTTCTTATACTAAAACAAGGGTTTCTAGCAGTGCTGGGGAGGTGCCTGCTGCTTTTGGGGGGCTCTGCCAGAGCAAAGCACAGATGGCTCTACCAGCCACTTAGGGCTCCAGCATACCACAGCTGTGCAGTGCTCCTGGCCTCGTGCTGTGCTGCCCGGCCGGGCTGCCGGTCCCCTGGTTCGTAATGAATTGACCCTTTCCTGCTTTCCTGCTTGTCCTTGTGCGGTCGCCCTGGGGCACGGTTCATTTTACTCTCTTCTTTAATGAGTCAAAGGGGTCCAGTTGGAAGCTGTTCAAGACTAAGCTTCCTGCGTCTCTTTACCCTTTCTATGAGCTTAATGAATATGCCACCAAAAAAAGCTCATTAAGATGTAATGTCAGTTCTATTTCTGACACTCCCTCTTGGAGAAACTGCATCCTGCGCTGGCAGGGAGGTGAACCTGAGATCCACAAATAAACACCAAGCACCTCCTGCCTCTTTTTGCCTGTCCTTCCCTTTTCCTTGCTTAAACAGGAGCAAGGGATGTGCACAGAAGGAAGGAGGATCCATAAGCCTCCCTAACTTCTCACCATCTATTTATCAAGTAGGATGGTTACTCTCTCTCTCAACCCCCTGCAGCTAGAATCCCAAATCCCCAAACTGCAGCTTTTTGACCTTTATTGCTGCCCTTGCTGCTGTCGTTTTGATGGTTTGCAGAAAGAGGAGTCCTTCACCAGCATTGCACATGCTGGTGCTGCTGGGAGGCAGTCATTCCTGTTTGCTGCGGATGAATCAGAGCTCCACGACGGGTGAATCACTGGAGTATTTGACATGTCAGAGTACTGGAAAATGATTCACATGAGGTTTGGTCTCTGGAGAATATTTTTTTCCTCTACTCATGAAATTTGGGATTGTTGCAGGGTTTGTTTGGGTCCCATCAATCCTTTCCAGGGAATCAGGCGCTCACTGAGGGAGAGAGAAATGAAGAGAGACAAGATGGAAGGGGGAAAAACAGAGCTTTAGAAATGCAGTTAGTTGGCTGGGAGCAGCTCCTTCATGCAGCCTGTCCTTCACTATCTCTTGTCACATACATGTGAGCTGCATGCAGCTAGATGCCAGGAAGGGAGAAGCAGCTGAACAAAGAGGATGTGGTTACTCTGCAGTGTACTGCGTCTCTGCTAGAAAGTTGCAGAATGCATCCCACCTACACTGTGAGCCCCTTGAGCCCTGCCCAGCGGTGTGGGATAAATGTTCTACTTTCACCTTTGCATTTCACTTTCTACAGCTCTATTTTTCAATGTAGTGTTATTTGGTCATCTGGTGAGGAGGCCTTCTCTTTTGGGCTCAGGTATTCTCAGACCTTGGAACTGCAAAACATAATGTGTTTTTTGACGCAGCAGAAATGCTAACATCCTTATAAAAAAATCCTATTTGTGTTTGAATTTGAACAAGGCATTACAGTGATTTAAAGAGTACAAGTCAGCACACCAAGATTAGTAGCCTCCTATTGGTCTTAATCTTGTTCCCTTACCATTTTCAAAGATATATTAATAGCTTCAATTTTTAATTTGAATTTTTCTTCCCTGTAAGGTATCATTAAGTTGAAAAGTGCAAATGAATGACACTGCTAATTTGGTCTGCTTGGCTGTCTATTCCTACTATCGAAGGACCAGATGTTTTCTAGTTGGACCCCCATGAGAATATTAGTTATAGAGTAGACTGTGTCCTCTTGGGACATGGAGAAGAAGGTGGTAGTTCTAAGACACCTTTAATATTTTTGGCTGTGCCAGGACTGGAGCAGCCTCTGTGACTTACTTTTGTCCACTTTCCCCGGTTCACATCTCAGGAGAGAGCAGCTGCTGCATATGGCCCCTTGGTGCTGGTGCAGGTCACAGGATGGTCTCCAGTTTGCAGAATGAGGCCACACATCATGAGCATATGCAGACAGAAAGGTTGTCTGACTCGCCTGTGCAAAGTACCACTTGAAATGATCCTTCCTAGATACTAATCATCACTTCTTTTTGAATTTTGCATTATTTTATTTATTATTTTATCATAATTAATACTGTGATGCATAAAAGTTTCTTGCACAATTAAAATGATGAAGTAATAATACAGAAGATGGGAATCTCTGGATCTAACTGACAGAGGGAAGTAGCAATTAGCGGAGCTATCTTTAGCTCTTTGGCCCTTTGCAAAAACAACAGAGGACTACCTAATATGGGGTTGGGAAAGTGCTGGTTTAAAAAATCTGCTAGGAAAACACTCATGCACTAAAGTGCTTAGTTCTGTGTCTATTCACCTCTGAAATAGCCCCTTGTTTCTTTTTTTTTCTGTTTCCAGATGAAGCTGCCTTACATCCCTTAACCCCACCTCCTCTGGGGGAGATGGAAATTATAATGGGAAGCCCTGGCAGGGCTTAGCACTGCCAGCACATGAACTCCCCAGCTGCCACCTCCTTGTTGGGCTGGGGGCACACTGGGGATGGCAGCTGGCAAAAAAAAAAAAAGAGAAAAACAAACCACAGGAATCCCACTCCCAAGGAATCTGGTCATTTCAAGGTTCCCCTATAGATTCACAGGTTTTAAAGGCCAGGAGGGACAATTACATTCTGACCCCTGGTGCAATACAATCCATTCAATTTCTCTGAGTGTTGCTTGTGCTCAGGCAGATGAAATGAGTTTGTATTCCTTAATGTGCTCTCTTTAGCTCTGGTCTCTTCTCTCAGACAGCCTCCCCTTACCCCTCATTGTCTCCTATTCAACACAGCATATGTGTGTGGGTTTGTTCTCAGGTTTTCCTAAAGCACCACCCTAACAGCATCAAACATCTCCCAGGGTTGCCCCCGTTCCATGCCCATTGGTGTCGGGACATCTCTCAGTATCCTAACCATCACAGATGTGAAAGATGTGTTGCTCCCCAAACTGTTTTTATTGCAGCTTGCCTTGTATAACAGTGCAGGGAGCAGCCAGAGAGATCCTCCCCCAAACCTGGAGATGGCAGAGCAGCAACAATGCCTAAAGGAGGGCTGATGCTTGCTGTACAACTGACCTGAAGCGCATAACTTATTGAAAGTCCACATGAAACAAGTGAGGATTTGCCCCCCTACCAATTGGAAAGTGCCAGAACACCTCCAGCTTTACCAGAAATCTTCAAATGTGTGTTGTCACCAAATCAGAGCCTCACGTCTCAGCCAAGCAGACGCAAGAGGCTGTTATTCCTGTTTTGGTCTGTTTATTTATTTACCTACTTGTTTAGAGCAGATGTCTTCTAGCTGTTCTAGCTGGGCAGCAAAGCTTGAAGACTTGGGCCAGGGAGCAAATAAAAGGAACTCCAACTGTATTATTTAAAAAGAAAATAAAATACATCTCATGATCTGCTAAGCGTGTCTCCCTGTCTGCAGCAGGCCTGACTGTTGCTTCTGGACTGATTGGTTGGCAGTGCTGCCATTTCTAACAGCTTTCCAGCCTTCCCACAGGAGTGGTATGGTGGTTGATATATCTCAGGCTGTGTTTCAGACTGCTGCTGCCTTTAAGATGGTTGAAAGTCCTTAGCACAGGGAGCACGGGTGCCTAAAAAATCTCTCCGTGCCCTCTTTTCCACAGCTGCAATTCACTCCCCATTATAAACAGTGTGATAACTTAATTCTGATGGGTCGACTGCGGTGCTTTAGTGTGCTATAAAACACAAATTTAGGCAGCACATAAAATAAGCTTTTCCTGCCATATGACACAAACCACAACTGTCTGGCATGGACATACAAGCCAGAATCTGAAAGAAAGCAAAGCACAAAGCCAGACGCGATCTTTGATCATATGTTGTTTAAAATTAACAGCACAGATCATAACCACACTTAAATAACACATCTGTCTGGGGGGTTAGATAGTACCACACAATATGTTCTTTTAATTCATTATGCATTTGAATCCCTCCCAAGTAACAGGTGGTTTTCTGACAATGCAGTGTGCCAAAAAATGCTGGAGAAAGGGCTGGCTGATTGTTATCCTTGGAGGTGAGGAAGCACGGGTTCCTGGAGAGCAGTGAGCTCTGGTTCCCTTAACTCTTTTGCTGCTGGCTCTCCACTGACTCCTGCAATAATTAGTGCCCTACCTGAATTGTAGCACCTGTCTTCACCTCTCTGGGTTTGCTCTCCAGCCCTTAGACTGAACTGTGGAGCAGAAGCTGTGTCTCAAGAAAGGGCAGTAATGGGAGTATGGCTGGAGCTGTACTTCAGGAGATGGGGACCTGCTGCCCAAGGAATTCTGGGTCAGGTTCCAATAGTGGGACTGAATGAGCATACTCTTCTTCAGAGTAGGCGTCTAACAACCTTAGAGACCCTTTATGACCGCCAGAAAGGAAATGGCACCTTCAGAGGACTCCTCCCAAGCCATAACTATCCATCTCAAACATGACTTGTTTATCCCCGTGAACTGTGAAGTGAGTGACGAGCTCAGATGTTCATGTTCACACTGCAGACAGGTTTTAGAAGGGTTCGTCCCACTCAAGCTGCTCACATACTGCTCAGGGCTGTGTCAACACAGCCCCTCATTGCCCCCTGCTCAGAGCATGATTTAAGGGCAAGCGGACAAGAGGCTGGGTTCCCCTGCCCCTGCCCCCTACATGGTGTTCCAGTGAACAGTGACCATCATACGTGGAGAAGAGACTGCACAGATGAGCCAGACATAGCATGAGGCATAGACATGATTAATGGCACCTCATTACACCTGACAGCAACTGCTAAAGCTTACAAAATTAGTCACATCTTTTAAAAATCTAGCTGCAGTGTCTGGAGCCCTGTACTGATGAATTCCCAGGCTAGTTGCACACTGTGGCCTTTCTTGGGCTGACAAGGTAGAGCCCAGCTGAATGGAGAAGGAAGGAGTTGCGAGAAGAATCCTGTCTTCGATCCTTGCCCAGTGAGGTGAGCTCAGTGCTGACAGCAGAGACGTGCGTCTCCTGATATACTCAAATTATAACTATCATTCATTTTGACCTATTCCTTGTACAAGCTGCTCCCGGAGGCGGGGGAAAGAAGGACATGACTTCCTCTGGACTTTGCTCATTTTTCACCAAATAAACTCACCAGAGGGTGATGGAAAGCCTTTCCCTCCCTCTATGAGACTTTTGATCTTTGTGCCCTGGGATCAGGGGAATTTCTTCCTCTGAGTGCCTGACACAGGTTCCATCTCACCTAGTTGGACCTGCTGCAGAGCAGTCTGGCTTTGTGACCTGGGAGCTGGGCAGAGTTGCTCGAGCTGCAGGCTTTCCCTCATCTAATGGCACATCAGCCCTCGGGTCCTCCTGGGTCACTTGTCATATGCTGTCCGGACTGAGGTTTGCCCAGAATAGATTTCCAGCTCAGTGGCCATAGCTGCTGAGATGAGGTTCAGTAAAACAAACTTCTCAGACACATGTTGTGAGATTAAAGTGAGCCTATAGAGGCACAGGAAGTTTGAAGAGCTGCAGTGTGATTCGACCCTGGCTGCTTTGCTAATCACAGGGGGGCTTTGGGAAAAGCCTGGCTCTGAGCTGACGGGACCACCTCAGCCTGCAGAAACAGATGGGAGAAGGGTGCCGTTCTCTAACCACAAAAGTCGGTTTTCTCACTGCTTGAAAATTAGACTTTCTAAGAACAGCACCTGTGCTGCTCACAGCGCTGCTGTGGCGAAGTGGTGGGACCTCCCCACTCAACCCTGCACCCCGGATGGAGGGGTTGCCCCATGGCTCACACCTCTTGCCGCAGGAGGAAGTCATTCCCCAGTGCTTGGCAAGGAAGTGACACGTGGCACCTAAATGCGAGGAGTACATGAATTCAGGGCCATGGGGTGGCCAGGGGAAGAGCAGCAAGGCTGTGGCCCTGGTGCAGGGTGCAGGAGGAGAGGCTAAGTGGTGGGGAGGGCTGTCTGGGCAGTGGGTAAGGACCTCCAGAGCGGAAAACCAACAAGCGGACGATGTCCTTGTCCCATGAAAGCCCAGGTTTCATGTTTGTCCCCTGGGTGGCAGAGCCCAGCTGTCAGCCAGCGTTCAGGGGGGATGAAGCTGTGTGTTTACATGAGCGATCATATGGTAACCCCTTCCAGCTTGTGGGCAACTCAGAGGGTTACCTCATCGGAAGCCGGATTACCTCATCAGTGTGAAATGTGGTGAGTGCAAGGCAGGAGCAGGGCAGGCAGCCCTCTGGGGCATGGCTCCCTCGTTAGTGAGCTGCAGAGGATCTGGCCTTCCTGGTTGCGCAGGAAGCAAACTGGTATCTGTTAGTGTTGTAATTATCTCAACGCAAGAGGTTCCACATAAATCAGCTGTGTGGCATGGGGGTGTGTGGGGGGTTTCCTTGTGTTGCGAGGTGCGTGCCCTGTGCTGGCCATGCTCTTTGTGGGGTCTGTGTGAGGAGCATTGGGCCGCTGGGCTCTGACCCTCCTCCCTGAGCTACAGTGGATCCTCTGGCTTAAGCGTATTTCATGACCTGCATTGCTCTGCTTCACCTTTTCAAAAGCAAAGCAACAGACAATACATGTATAAGTAAAAAGCTGCATGTGATGCTTAGGAATATATAATGCATTATCGGTGCCATAGGCGGCGGAGTTTATTAGCCCCTGTCAGGCTATTCACAATATAAAGGACATACTGACCTAGAATGATCTCTTCCTTCCAATCAGCATTTACACTGTAACAGGAGGAGAGCCAGCATTTGTGCATTTGTAAGGTTAACCCTTTGGGCTACCCTTGCAGATATTTACCCTAGGATTTTATTTACAATCCCAGCCCTGGCAGGCTGTATTTATCTCTAATCAACACTTTTATTAATCAGGGAAGGTGTGAGCTGAAGGCCACCACTTCTGAAAACAAACATATTTTAAATTCCTTAGAGCTTGCATGTACGTATGTATTTGTGTGTGTGTGTGTGTGTGTATTTCTCTGTCTCCCTAGCTATTTATCATGTCCGGTTGGACACATTGTGCGAGCCCAGCTGCTCTTATCTGGCATGGGGTAGCATATTAAAAGGAAGATTAAGATTACCATTTTGCTTTATTTTGTTTCTCAAAGCTTGATATGCATAACCAGAACTTGTGTGTGTGTGTGCAGAATACCCGGTGTAGGCAGCTTTTGCTCGCAGTGTCTCCAGGCAGTAGGTAAGGCACATCTGGAGCTTGCAGCATCGTGGAGATGGCTGCTCAAATCCCAAGAGCACGGGTCGCGCTGGGAATGGGGGCCTGGTATCCATGGTGAGGTTCCCTATCTCACAGTGCCAGGTGTGTGCACGTGCACTATTTCTTGGAAAGGCCGTCCTTGGGGGAAGGGGGAAACCAAGAGAGACGTAATTAGGAGCTACCTTGCACAACTGAGCCAGCTCATCAGGGATGGGGACAGGAAGGATGGTGCTGGGAGCAGGTGATGTGCAATGTGCAGCCTGCCATACCGGTTCTCTCTTTCTCCCTTTCTCTCTCTTTCTCCTTTTCTCTCTCTCTTTCTCTCTTTCTTTCTTTTTCTTCCTCTCTCACTTTCTTATTCTTTTGCTTCCTCTCTTCCTTTCTCCTTTTTACATGCCCTCTCACACTCTCCTCACTTGCACTGTGTCATTCTTGTTAGCTTATCTTACTTTCTCTCTTCTTTCCTTCTTTTCTCCCTCCCTCCTTCTTTCCCCAAGCCCTGTATTCTTTTCTTTCTCTCTCTATATTAGCAGAACAAGAAAAAGGCATATGGGTGGAAAATGGAGGTTCTGAACTAATTCCAGAAGGCTCTGTTTGACAGTGTCAGTGCTAGTTGTTCTCTATCTTGAAATAAGATCCATATTTGGATCAATAGAGATTTGTGTGGGGGGAAGTGTTCATTTTATTTCTTTGTCAACTCAGTGTGGCAGAAGTGCTGGAAAAAAAACAAAAACAAACAAACAAAAAAAAACATGCTGTGGAAGCTACTAGCATTGGAGTAGTTATTAAAGCAAACCCTTTCTGGCTGCATTGTATGTACACTTCAAGTACGTCCATACATAGACCTAGAGCATAGCTGAGCACAGACCTGCACTATTTGGTTCTACACATGTAAGAATGCTCCTGTTTTGCTCCTGGAAAGTGGAAGACTTTCAGATCCTTCTCCAGCATCCCAGCACCCTGGAGCCCCAAAGGCAGCGTGCTTCTGCCTTAAGCTCCCAGCAAAAATTGGGTGAATATGGCTCATAATTCAAGATTAAGTGGATTTAAGGGGTGAAGAGGCAAATCCTCCTTCTGTTCTGTGTTTTACAGTTCTGTATTGAAAGGAAAATGGACACATAATTATGGTAAACCTTCCCTCCACTCCAAGCCCTAGGTCATTGTGAAAAACATGTTGTAACCACTAGTCCTTATGCAGCACTAGACTTCATATGAGATCAAGATCTGACACAATCAGACATGGAAATGCTTTTCTTAATAAATTTGCTATTTAAGTAATGCTCACTAATGGCTTTCTCTTGAGCTTTGCTGCTGTCTTCAAGGCAAGCAAGATGAAAGCTCCAAGTGCTAGGGCAGGCATGAGCCACCGTTTGGCATTAAGATTTTTGAACTCAAAGAATTATGAGAGGAACCCACAATTCTCTTGTTTAGGTGAAATTAGAGAGAGAAAGATATGACTCATTTGTGGGGCAAATTGAGCCTGCCAGCTGGGCTTCATTCAGCTGAAAAATATACCCATGTGGCTGCAGAGAAGCCAACCAGAACTAACCAGAGGGGTGCAAATCTTCCAGTCAAACTGCAAATTGGGAACAACAAAGCAAATCATTCAGGTAGAAGGCATGCAAAATGCAATTGGTTCTCTCGCACTTTACCTTGAATGGATTAAATCTGGCACACGGTGCGCGAACCCACAAGCACTCGAACGGTAGTAAGCTGGCATGAGGCTGGCTATAATTAGAAGTGATATCTGCTCAGAATTAAAGTGCCAAATGTGCCTTCAGGTGTATTCACTCTCCATCTTGCTTTTTAGTCCAGGCCTGACACATTTGGGATTCTTGCCACAGGAACCGTACCAAATGACTCACTCACAGTGGTAGCCGTGTGCAGAAGATTGCATCCTACAGAATCAGTGGACCTGGTGTTTAACATGACAGGCAAAACCTCAGGAGACTGACATATGGTCACTTGGCTCAAATAATCTCCTTCAGACTTAGCCTTTGTCTAAATTCTCTTCCTCTTTCTTTCTGTTGTTTCTACAATTGCAGCATTTCTTGTCCAGTTCATATCATGTTTTCCATCCTCTCTTTCTTCTACCTTCATTTGTCTCAGTGTGTTCAGACTCTCAGTCAGTCTCCATTCTCAAATTCCTCTTTCCTGTTAGCAGCAGGCCTCACAAGCTCTCTGTTTTCTCACAATTCTCCAGCAGCATCTGAGGTTTTACAGCCCCCCTGGAAGCTCAGCTGTAAAGACTGGAATGCTCTCTGTTCCATTTTCTATGGTTGCTGTCTTGGTTGCTGGTGTAATAAGGCACAGATCTGCAAAAACGCTTAGAAGCTGCAGAGACCAGCTGCTTGGTCTTCTGGTGGTTTACAGCCTAATACCAGTGCCTGGGCAGGCAGCAAAACTGGAGAAGTGTGGGCGTTTGGGCTGACCATAGAATCGTCATAGAATCGTGGAATGGCTTGGGTTGAAATGTACCTCAAAGATCACGTAGTTTCAACCCCCTGCTATGTGCAGGGTCACCATCCACCAGACCAGGTTGCCCAGAGCCACATCCAGCCTGGCCTTAAATGCCTCCAGGGATGGGGCATCCACAACCTCCATGGGCAACCTGTTCCAGTGCGTCACCACCTAAACCTCCCCTGTCTCAGTTTAAAACCATTCCCCCTTGTCCTATCACTATCCACCCTTGTAAACAGCCATTCCCCCTCCTGTTTATATGCTCCCTTCAAGTACTGGAAGGCCACAATGAGGTCTCCCTGGAACCTTTTCTTCTCCAAGCTCAACAAGTCCAGTTCCTTCAACCTTTCTTCAAGGGAAAGGTGCTCCAGCCCTTTGATCACCTCAGTGACGCTCCTCTGGACCCATTTCAAAAGCTCTGTATCTTTCTTGTGCTGGGGGCTGATCCTCTTGGGGCAGGTAATAGAAGGGAGCAACACAGCTCCTGCCTCATTGGAGAGGCTTGTTTTTCTTCTTAACAACAACAGCAACAACAAATACACACACAAACAAACAAACAAACAAACAAAAAAACCCAAGATCAATCTGATTTTATCGTTTTAAACAAGATAAAATAGTAGTTCCCTGCATTTTTTTAAGTCAGTCTTTTGAAACCTGTTGATCTTGACCATCCTATAGATTTTGTAGTATCTTGTGCTTGGCAAGTCAAGAACAGAAAGGGAGACTTACTCTTCACACAATTCCCGTTAAATCAGAATGATAATATGTATCGAATGACGTTGCTTAAATCAATGCAAATTGATTGAGGACCTCAGAGCATCTGGAAGATAACAGCAGAAGAGAGACACATTTCCTATATTCATGGCCATTTTTATAGTTGCCACACAACTTCTTCCCCAAAGGAAAAACTCACAGGTCATTGGAGGAGGTGACATGCTTTGCCTTGAAATTGAGAGCCTGTGTAAGATAAGTAATGGTGCTTCCTTAGTGCTGATATACGTCTTATTTCTTTTAACTTCTGTAACCGCTGATAAATTATGTTGACCACTGGATTATGGTCAGCAGGGAGTCTTGACGAAAAAGATCTGGGTTGCCTTAATGAGCAAGCAGGGAGGAGGAGGATGAGAGAGGGGGATTTCAATGGAGAAAACAAACATCATCAAGACATGAGGCTGTTGATTTTCAGCAGGATTGTATGCAAAACCAGGGAACCTGAAGAGTCAAGCTGCCTTCACTGAATTTCTGTCTATCTCCTCCATTCTGCTCATAGTCAGAGGCAGCTCACATAGCTGTCTTTGTGATAAAGCTTACAAGCAAATTGGACAGGGTGTCAGGCTGGCTATGAAATATGACAAATTAACAGCCAAGGCTGCTACTGCCCTTGTTACAGACACTTCATTTAGAAGTTATCATGTTTCTGGATGCTTTGTGTAATTTGTGATGATACTGATTGTGATAAATTGCAATATTCAGGTAAAAATTTCCCCACTCATTCCTGAAGCAGAATATTAAGGGAGGAAACGGTTGTCAATACTGCACCACTTAACTTCAGGCCCCAAATGAGAAAAGATCTCACAATAACAATAAAATTCTCAGTCACTGAGCAATGTAATTAAATTAAGCTAATTACATTACAATTAGCAAATCTTTAATTTATTTTTAATGCGCTGATTAAACATTATGTGGTAACCATAAAGCTTTCTGAACAGTAATCCTGTTGGATAAGCATTGACACCAACCTGGGGTCATTGCTTGATGCTGGCGTATTTTCTGAAGTAATAAATAATTGCTCTTTATATCCAGCCTGAAAAGAGTTTCCATACAAATATTTCAGGCACAGATTTTATTCCCTTCTTTCCCTTTACCTTGATGGCTGATAATGAAAAAAATGAGTGCTCTGTTTCTACCATGGATTGTTTGCATGTTTATTGGATTGTTTCTTTGTTTTAAGTTTGGCAATTATCTCAGAGGACCTATACAACCCCTTTGCAAGTGTTTCCCTACTGTTTTTCAGAGGGTTCTTCTTTTTTTCTTTGGGAGTCCCTGTGAGAAGGGATTGGGGAACATGGCCTGTGGCAAGATCTGCATCCCAAATGAAGCTGCATCTCACACCAGAGGAAAGAGACAAAATCACATGTGTTAATAACTGGAAGCAAATCATTTGCCTAAGTGTAAAGCTCCTGTCTGGTCTTACAGGCAGTTAGACTATGCAGATCCCTCAGCCTTCTATATTAAAGCTCCCAAGGCATCTAGCACTGTTTTGGAGTATGCCTAACCAGTGCTCCTGCCTTGACCAAGCTGTGCAAGGGCGTACTTAACTGACATTTAAGCTGGATTAGAAACCATGAACTATGTGTTCATTTTATCTTCTTATCTTCTTTCAGGGCTCAGCCTCACAAGGACACTTCCAAATTGCCTGCTGCTCTGCCAGATCCGACCCCACAAGAATGGCTGTGGTGACAATCGCCTTCTTATAAGGTCCTGCCCAAGAAACCAGCCCCTTGCTCTACTGCTTCATTCAAGTGGGAAGAGTTTGTTGTGCTTGCAGCCCATCGAGCTGGAAAGAGCAGCGCTCTGTCTTGGACCTGCCCTGGACTGGCTCAAGGGACCCTGCTCCTACAGCCTCCTCTGTTTCCAAAGGCAAATGTACAAACCAGTGCCAGAGAAATCTATTTGGGAGTCACCTCTTTGACCACCAGGCCTTAGAGTTAGGATTTTTCTTTTTCATTCAATAAATATATGCATTTTTTTCCTGAAAAACAGGACTGCATTGTAAAGAGAAGCGAAGGACGATATTTCCAACTCATATGTCTTACAGAGAGAGTGACCAAAAATGCCTTCTGCATGGAGTAGCAAATCTCCTCAGGCACAAATGGGGAGAGAGCACTTTGGGTGAGATTCCTCAGATATTATGAAAAATGAAGGATTTCAGAGATGCGTCTCCTTTTTCAAGGAACAAAACTGGGACCATGCTCAGTTCTGCCAGAAAGAAGCATGCAAAGTGAAAAAGCTCAGTGTAAAATATCTAAGCTCTGGAGAGAAGTGGAATTTTAAATGCACCCCTATGTTCCATCCTCAGGTTTTCCCCATATGCAGGCTCCAGATGGCCGCTTGCTCAGCACACTGGTTTTTGCAGCTCAGAGGTGTGTGTGGGTTAGGGATGAATGCCATGATCTTAAAAAGTATGGGCCCAGCTGTACATTTCCCTTGTCTGCTTGATGAGGTAAGGGAGAAGAACGCGCAGTAATCAGAGCAGCCCCAAGCCCTACATGCCTTTCACAGATGATCCCTGCTGGTACTAGGCCCATGAGAAGACTGGGCTTTCGTCCCTGTGTCAGATTTGTTGATGTAAAGTGCCTACCCAGCTCCTGGGCCATGAGCTTTTATCTCCACAGGACTCTCTGCTTCTCCAAGTAGATGTATCTGCTCTCCTGCCGTTAGCTTGAGGCTCTCTCATATGGCAAGCTCCGAGGCACATACGTGCACCCGGCACAGCTTCTTTCTTGGATCTGGTCCTTACTGTTCAGGGACAACATGCCATTTGCTGATGCACCTCGAGCTCTGCAGGTGAATCAAGATTGTGGAGCTGGCCTCTGCTTTCGCTCAGCATCACAGAGAGACAGCCATTCCCTGCAGACACTGACACTCTGCTGTGCTAAATGCACCAAAAAGAAATGGCTTGAGAGCAAAGAGGACTTAAAACTGTGCAGGTTTGGGGCTTTTTTCCCATTTAAAATTTTGTAAAATTTCTCTGCCAGCACTAAATAATTATTTCAAAGAGAGAACTGAAAAATGTATTATTTTATATCTTGTAAGTAAACAGATAAATGGCTCCATGATATGTATGGAGTGGCCTTGTCCTTGTTTTGCTTCTGTGGGACTTTGAGCAACTGCTGTGTTTATTTTTTTTCCTGATAATCTCTCTAATAGCATGGAAAAAGAAGGCACAGACTGTGCCTTTTTTCCTTTCTTTTTTGAGAATTGAAATAATTTGTGTTTCTCTTCTGTGGAATGAATTTCCAAACCATAATACCGCACGTTGAGTGTATCTGGAAAGGATGCTGCCTTGTTCGATGAACTGAATTGTGCACACAGTTGGAGGCTCTGACAGTGCCAGCATCAGTGAATGCAAGTTGCATAAAAAAGAGGCAGCATCATTCATGACACTAATGAACAGTCCTTCCTCGTCTATCAGAGAAATCTTTCCCAGGGATAACGATTCTCCTAGCATTTTCTTAGCCATAAAAGAAGAGATTGTGTTGGGTCTTTGGTTCTGCATGAGACTATCAGGAGGATTCTTAGGCTGAGAACAGAAATCAATGTTTCTGTGATACTGTATTGGCTAAATACTTAGACCAGAGAAAAAAGGTTTTGTTCTGACTGCACACTGAACCTCTTGTTTTGCTTTGCTGTTACAAGATTGTGAAAATAGTGTGAAATTTAAGGGTGCATGTTTGATTCTGAGAAAGTCTGCCATCAAGTCCTAGTCATTTATTGCAACATAATGTACCTGATTCACCCATATAATGCTACAGCTTTAAGTAACTGTGAGTTCATTGATTTCAGTGGAATCTTGAGAGTAAAAGGGAAAAAAATGGTAATTCAACTTTAATGTATTTCCTCATTCTTCATCAGGTATTTATTAGCCTTTAAGATTCATCCACTTTAAATCTTTCTGAGTACTTGAAAAAAGTCTGCTGAGATATGATCAAAACCAATATGAATAGCAGAAGAGGCTCTGGGGATCTATTCTACAAAATGACAATTAGACAAGATCTAAACTAGGAGCTTGCTTCTAACATAGGCTGGGGATATCATTATTTCTTTGAAATAGTACTTCTACTGAAATAAAAACTAAAACATAGGTGCAGTTTTATCTAAAAGGTATATTTTGCCTTGCATAGTTTTTTTTAAGAACTATAGAGTAAATAGAAGCTGTACTGGCATCTTAACATTTATCAACATATCGTAGAAATCATTAAGGTTGGAAAAGACATCCGAGAGCATAGAATCATAGAGCCACCAACGTTGGAAAAGACCTCCAACATCATCCATTCCAACTGTCCACCTATCACCAATGTTTCCTACTAAATCACGTCCCTCAGTACATCTTAAGTGTTTCTGAATTCCTCCAGGGACAGTGACTCCACCACCTCCCTGGGCAGTCTGTTTCAGCACTTGAACACTCTTTCAGAGTAGTAGTATTTCCTAACATCCAACCTGAATCTCCCCTGGTGCAACTTGAGGCTATTCCCTCTAGTCCCATCTCTAGTTACATGGCAGAAGAGGCTGGTGCACACCTCACCACGGACTCCCTTCAGGGAGTTGTAGTGAGCAATAAGGTCTCCCTTGAGCCTCCTCTTCTCCAGACTAAACAATCTCTGCTCCCTCAGCTGCTTCCCATAAGACTTGTGCTGCAGACTCCTCGTGGCTTTGTTGCCCTTCTCTTAACATGCTACAGTGCTCTAGGAAATCCAGGAAAACTGACTCCACCACTGCAGACTAGACCTCAATCTACAGTTCCAGATATTTTATTTCATTTTATATGCCCCTTAAATATCCCGCACATTGATTCCTGCCCTTTGTTTGCATTGTTGTCTAAATTCAAATGATACTTAATAGGCTTCTGCCTTATTCATTCTGTAGTGCTCTAATTTCCAGGTATTTTGTGAATGGTTCCAGCACTGTGAACTGAGATCCTGATCTATGCTCATTTGTAGGTGATCACTTGTGCAGTTTCAGTGGCTGATGTGTTTGACCTTAGTTTTAAATGCATGTGTAATAGCTTCTGGGGAAATAAACTCATGTACATAGATTTGCTTGGAGATTGTGTTCACGCTTGTGATAGTGACCAATATAATGGGATGAAGCAGAAAAAGAGAGCTTGAAGCTTGTTTTTAGGATAGAGAGGAAAAACTTTTACCACTGACAGCACCAGTGACAGCATGTAGTTACCTATCAATCATCTAGCTTCTTCCACTTCCTCAGGACAAGGCAGCATCTTCAAAAAAGGAAAAAAAAAAAAAAAGAGAAAGAGAGAGCTCTATGTTATGACAGAAGAATTTGATGCGAGTCATTTAAAGAAGAATATTTTAGGACTGTATACGATTAGGTTATAGGTCATCTTAAAGTAAATTTGTTACATACTGTGCATTAGTATCAGGTACAAAGCTTTTGTCACTGGAGGAAACCTCCTTAAATGACCAGAGCAAATCCCTCACACTAGCGAAGTATCTGTAATTCCTGATCTCCCACGCATGACTGATTTCCACAGGAATGAAGCTTTTGTGATCCATGCATTAGCAAAAATGTGCTACAGCTACAGTAATTAAATGGTTTAAACCTTCCATCCTATATAGATCCACTTTGATTTCTTTCTTTCTTACCCTTCTCATCAGTGGGCACCAGAAATTAACACTTTCGTAGGCCCAGGGAAAACGAGGCTGTGTTTTCCTCAACTTTCTGCTGTAAAATGAGCCCTGTTATATATATATATACATACATATATATATAAACAACTGCTTACTGGCATTGAATTTACATGAATACAGCAATGATATTTATTCTTTCAATAACTCTGAATTGCAAAGTGCAGTGACAATTCATGCAGAGATATTATTTGGCGCTATTTTGATGGCAGTTTTTTATTACAGAATTAGAGGGGTGCTGTGAGGAAAAACTACACAGCATCTTCTGGTGGGTGGTGTACATTGTTAGACTAACAGGTCATTTCCAGTTTTACCTTGATGTGCTGAAGCAAAGGCAGCTTCTACAACTGAAGAATATTGACTCGTGACATGGGATATTTTTTGTTGAAATCAGCCCTTGTGATTCTGTTTGCCTGATCTGTTGTGTCAAAAGCTGAAACAAAAATGACTGTTACCCCTCTACAGGTCTAACAGTTTTGCAGATCAGCTTCACGTCTAGAGGGAGAAATCAAGTGTGCAGTCTATAATGTGTTCATTTACAAAAGACACAGAAGTTTCATCTTTCTCAGCCTCTCACAGGAATGTGAAAGCTTAAAAAACACTTTTTTCCCTTTGTTCCCAAACCCTGAGCTTTTCACCTGGGAAATCCTTCTAGGTCAAAGCTCCTCCTCTGAGACCATATGACCTTAAAAGGTGGGCTTGAACCTTTTTTTATGCAGCTGTTCTGCAATACAAATGAACCTCAAAGCCTCAGCAGCCAGACAAAGAAGAGGTCTTTAACCCACACAGGCTCTGTAAGGGAGGTCATTTATGCTTAAATGACCCCTAATGGGCAAGTGATGAGTACTGTTCAGCACCACAATATTAATGGGCAGGCAAGAACACAGAGCAAGGGGTAGGATGGATGTTTGCATGTTTCGATACCTTACAAAGCAAAAAGGGGTGGGCAAGCTTACCTACTCCTTTCCCAGAGGACAGCCAATCGCCTCCATGTACTTCAAAAGAAATGTTGCTTTTGTCAGTTTATTTCAGTGAAACGAAAAGATCTGTAAAATCACATTTAATTAGATAAGTTCAGATTTATTTGGATTGTATAGCCCAGCTGATATTAAGGTGAGGGGAAGTAGAAAATTTACTTTATTTCCAATGATCTGATGTCCATTTCCATGGAAACAGAAATGGAAGCAGGAACCAAACATAAGCAGTCACAGCCCTGGTTAATTGCCCATGGCTGCTTTCTGTTTCCACTTCTATAGTGCTGAACTCTACGTTTGCTACTGACCCCGTTGCTATCAAACAGTGCGTGCAAGAGGGGTCTGGTGAGGGGAGACCGGGCATGAGGAAGAGGGGGGAAGGATGTGAGATGCATTCGCAGGATCTCAGGCTGACCAGTGAAGAAATCTCCTTGACAATTTGTTTCCCTTGACTGGAAAATCGAGGAGTAACATCAGCAAAACTAATTTTAATTAAGTTACTGCTATGAGCCTGGTGGTAAAACAACTCTTAATGATGATCAATGTAAATCTGGATTTGCTCCGTGGAAGTCAATGGCACTCTAGCAGGGATCAGGAGCAGACTTTGGCTGTTAATGAGAAGTACAAAGAATTCTTAACATAAAGTATGTTTCTGTGGTTGTTGGGGAGTAACAAAAGTAGTACATATTCCATATTTTAATGAATTAGAGAGCTCCAATAGATCTACCTATCGGAACAGAGGTCTAGAGGTAGGTCATTGTGTTCAATAATAAAATAAAAATCAAATATGGAACACAAACCACAAACAAATGTATTTCCAGGCAGCAAAACTGTTGTATTTGTTCATTACAGTAATTGAGCACCTCTGTGCTCCCAGATTTGGCCTAAAACCAGCAGCAGAAAATGACATTAAAACAATAATTCCTATCTGGTTGCTTCTAAAACCAGGTCCCCAGACAGGAAGCAATGATTCCCAGAGGTTCAGCTTTATGGAAACCAAACCAGATCTCAAGCTTTTTGAGGTCTACCATCTCTTGCAATCATGCTTGCATCTGTCCCGTAACAGATTTCCTTCTGATATAGAATGGTTCGTTCTAACTTAACAAAAGCAACAAAAGACTACCATGTGGAAGATCTCGAGAAGGCTTATGTAAAGGAAGAGGTTTTGGTGTTGATTTTTTTTTTTCCAGATGTTCTAAAATGGACAAAATACTCAATCCAGAATTTTGTTTGAAAAAGAAAGAAAGAGAAAACAAGGGGGGAAAAAAAGGTCAGTGCTATGGCATGGATGCTGCAATGGATGGACCAAGGCAGGTTCAGAGTATAGGAGCTCCTCCCTTAGCCTTATCTCTATTCAGTGACGGTCTGTAAGCACTCCATGCCCTCCACATGAGCACTACTCAGGCTGCTCTTCCTTCCTACTCGGCCCTTCAGAGATAATGCCATTTTCAACTTTGTATTCATCTCTAACCTGTTAACTGGAGGGAGGCAATTCTTGACTTATTCATCAAAATATCCCAACAGGAAACACAAAAAACAAACAAGCAAACAAACAAAAAGAAAAACAACTAACAAAGAAATGCATGTTTTTACAAACACTATTCCATCAGGATGCACTACAGTTTTGAAATGTACTTGCATTTTCTTCCAACAGTCAGTTTTCTCATATGATTTTCATACTGCCCAAGGTACTGTGGAATGGGAGTGGTGGTTTTCAAGTGGACAATTTGCTCATAGTTTTTGGAAAAGCTTTGCAGATTATCTCATTTTATACTGCTTAGTAGACTGCATGAGAATTGTTTCAGGTACTCAGAGTCAAAAGATCAGGTATGAGTGGTGAGGAAAGCCTGACAGAAGCTGGAGGCTGGACAGGCCAAATGGCTGTCAAGGAAGGAGGTGGACACCAGGGGAACTGTAATGACAAGAAGCTCTGAAGCGGTCCTGTGATGCAGAAAATTGAACTTCTCTGAGGATATAGTGTCAGCCTCCATGTAGTTAGCACAAGACTTTCACATATGATTTAATTTTTTGGTGTGGTAGAGCCTTACAATCTGTGGCACATATGTGAAATTAAAGTTTGAGCAAAAAGGTCTGCTCCAAAACAGTGCAAATATTTTCGGATCACCCGGAGGAAAATCTTAAGGAAAGGAAGTTAAAAATACTGTTTTCACTATTATTCATCACTTCCAAAACATCCTATTAAAAATCATAGCTTAGTGAGCTTTGGCCAAAGCCTGTATTTATGGAAAAAAATATGTAGATCCCTTAGTGCCATAAACACCATTCTCCATTTTCTTGCATCTTCTATTGCCATACTGACTTTCTCATCCTGTTGCACAAATGTAAAATTCTGTCCGTGACATAGGATAAAGGAAAGTCAGGCTCAGTGTATAAATAACTTCTACATGTTACACTATGCAGCAGAGAGACATCAGTCGTATATGGCTTTCTGCAGATTTTCATTGCTTGCACACTATCAATGAACTTAAGCAGTGTGAGCAGAGATGAGTTCTGACATGTCACAGCAGTCACATTCCCACCTAGGCTTAAACAGAGATACAGGTTGTGATTTATGCAGCACATGCCCCCATGTCAGATGCATCCAACTCATTTTTCCCTATGGCTTTGCTCAACACACACTTTCACAGAGCAACAGTCCAAAGTAGAGGCATGTGATACATTCAGTGTGGTCAGATATGTGTTGCATTTCAACTGTCAAGCACCATGGTTGCAGCCTTGGGGTTTCATTGTGCTGAGAAGAGATTTGGCTTCACTGCCTACGCAGTCCTTCCTCATATATTCAATGGACATTTTGTATGGTTATTGCAGGTAAGAGCCTGCTTAGTCACGCCCTCAGCTTCACTCTCACATACTTGAACTTATGTCAATAAATACACAAAGTCCTCTGTTTTTCTGCTTC
The DNA here is from genome assembly GCA_035772895.1 of Perdix hodgsoniae. Classification (NCBI taxonomy): domain Eukaryota; kingdom Metazoa; phylum Chordata; class Aves; order Galliformes; family Phasianidae; genus Perdix; species Perdix hodgsoniae. The sequence goes on along the minus strand of JAPSGF010000019.1, from coordinate 1,885,739 downwards.
AGCACAAATCCTGAAAGCCAAATAAGAAGAGGAGAAAAAAGAAAAAAGTAGGACTACCAAACATTCGAGCATTCTGCATGTAGCTATGTTGCATGTGGTGCCTAATCTGGAAAGCACAGCGTGGTACATAATCTGACTGGCTTTCTGCAAATAAGAATGGCACAAAAAAATACACACACAGAGGCTGTGCAGTCTAAACTCCAAAAGTGTTATGGGTGGGAATATATAACCTAAAGCCTTACTTGACTTCATACATACACACCAAATATTAAAGTTCTAAAATAGCTTGCCTCTTAGTAGACAAGCAGGTAAGACATTATTGAACTTTCAACAGTCATACTCAAAACATACGGTAAGAGGCCATGTGGAATTAGCCTGCTTTTTCTTTCTTTCTTTCTTTCTTTCTTGTTCATTCGTTCGTTCGTTCTTTTTTTCCATAGTAGCTGTTTCTGCTTTATTCTGTCATATTAAAGAACAGGAAGGCTTTTAGAGCAGGCGAGCTCCCAAAACAGGAGAGTGACTTGATTTCAAAGTGAAGAGCAGGTAACTGCCAGTACAGGAACCTGCAGGTTAATTGGGTATCCTGACCCAGACAAAACTCAAAAGAGAGAGCAGTTCAATTCTTTCATTTTGTACATGAAAAATCACTGTTTGTGTTGCATGGAGTTCACTTTAATCAGTCCTGTGAGCTCCCGTTGTATCGTGAAGTGGATCACCCCTTCTCAGGAAGGAGGAGGAGAACTGTAGAGGAGACCCATGAGAATTAAAAGATGGTAACTTTTCAAAAAGTGAAGTTAGTGATTTTGAAAGCAACCAGATTAGCAGCACAGGAAATGGCCTCCTTTATTTAATCATACCTAAGTGCTTTGAGATAGATCCTTATTTCTTTTATCTTGATGAGCAGAACATTTATACAACGAGCATGGCACTTGCTGGGGGCAGCTGTGAAAGAGAGATAGGGGTCAAGCCTTCAGTACCACCAGTGAGACTCACCAGCAGCAGACAGTGGGTGAGGACTGTGGTGTTCCTATATCACAGTTTCCTCTATCTAGCTGAAAATCAGCATAGGAAATAAAATGCAAAGGAAAAAAAAAAATGATATAAGTGGTGTGTTGCAGCAGTCTTGCAGATGAGGAGTTAAATGGGAACTTAGTGCTACCTACATGCTTTAAGGTGAGTGCTCACAGCCTTGCTGTGGACTAGACAGTATCAGAGGATTGTGAAAAAAAAAAATGCTGCCATAAACATGGCCCATCCTGTACCTTACCCACCTGCTATCCCCATTGCCATCTTGTGCACAGTCTGCAAAGGCCAAGTCTCTACCTGATATGATTCTCAGCATCCTTTGGAGAGTACATTCCAGCCACACCCAGAGATGTGCCCGCAATCTGTGGTTAGAGGAGGTGGTGGGGACTCTAGCTGGCACACTAGTAGGATCACCAGTAACAGCCTGTGGGAGCCCTTAATTTTGACAATATTTCTGGTAGTTAGATGGTACCGGGTCACTGAGTGAGGTTGTTAGAACCTGATCCTATATCAAATTCCACTGTTAATTCACAGAGAACAGCTCAGAAGCAGTGCCAAAGTGACATCTGCCACTGTGCCACTGAGACTAAAGATGAAAGCCTGTAGGATGAGATGGAGAGAGAGAGACTTAGACGGGTATAAGATGGCTGTGAATTACTTCCATTCTTCATTCCCTTGAGCTGAATTCAGGGACAGTGTGCATTTCTTGCATTTCTTGGCTCCATTGAAGTGAAGAGGTTTTCCATTAATAGAGTGCTTTGCTGTTATTTTTTTTCCCCACAAGTGACTTAGCATAAGAAAAGAGGGGAATAACACTGGAGGATAATAAGAGAGCTGGACTCCTAGGCATGCTTTACAAAGTAAGGTACGTAGGAATACATTTTTATGTAGAGGAAAAATATGATGTCAACCTTTTCTCTCCCAGGAGTGTTTAATGGTTCTTACCTGCACATTTTCTTCAAAGGATTTGCTTTTGGGAGAAGCTGCTCTGCATTAAGAAATACACAGGCTTGCTTCTTTCCACCTTTCCAATTTGCCCTGTTGGTATCCTTGTGAACTGCCTCCAGCTCCTGCTCCTGGGGCAGGTCAAAACATGCTGCTTCTCATTTCTCCTCCCCCAGGAAGCTGGAGGAGAAGTTTTAAGTGTGCTATTGCTCTTCAGATCTGTATTAGACTGGATCTCACTAAAGTTACATATAGCCAAGTGGGATTTTTCCAAAAAAGCAACGGCTCTGTGCTGTTTGCTTCTCTTTCTAGCTATTCATGGTTAAAAATGTTAGGCATGTTTGTGGCTTTTTCTTGGTTTTTTCACCCTCAGTGACCGTTGGTGACAGGAAAACAAAAACTAGAGATTGTCCCTTCTACTGTTTGTACCGAACTTTTGTCAGTTCTTGAGCAAGTGGCGAGAAAAAGAATGATGAGCAGAACTGACTGAGGGCAGTTTGGATCAAACAGGATCAAGCAATTTCAAGCACAAAATCCTGCCATTTGCCCCCTCATCAGCAAGAAGATCTTCATAAAAAGTCCAACAGTGGCTGTTAGCCATCTAAGAATGCATGGCATTCAGATCATATAAATATGCACATCTCATTACATGTCATTAGTTGTTGCTAATTCTTTCTCAGCCTATGGGGCTAATCACTAACTCCTGATCAGTAAAATCTTAGTTCCCTGTTGGCAAATTTCCTTTTATTACAAGTGCTCCTATTCCTGTGGGTATCAAAATGATTCCAACACCCCATAATTAGATCTCTTGTCAGCCTAATACATGTGAATTTGCCTTATGGATTTAGTCGGCAACCTCATTAGCTCTGAGTCAAGTTGGTCTCTTCTCAGATAAGACATTGGTAGACAGGAAAATCTTGGTGCTACATCATCTTGCAGAACTGGCTTGGTAGCTTGAACACACAAATACATGAGAAAGCTTCCCAGATAAAGAATTTAATCACAGCTGCCTCACTAACACATTGGGAACTGATTTTTTTTACCGCCTCTGTAGTCAGAGAATGTTGGCCCAGGAATTATGTTATGAAATTACATACAGATATCTTGGAGGTGGGAAATAAGGAAGTGGCCTGAGCAGCATTCTGATCTGTACTTCAAACATCAAGAAGATGACTCTTCATGGGCATAGTGATGTATTTACACCAAGAAAGACTATCTCCACGAGAACTTTGCACTCCAATCTGGTTGACATGTGCCTAGGGAATCCAAATGGTTGTCCATTTCCAAGAGCCTGGAGAAAATGCAACAGCTCCCCATTGAGGGAATCTATCAGTAGTAAATGCACACCTAGTGTATAGGGGCAACAGCGCAAAGACTCCAAAATAAATGTGCTCACCTCCAAGAATAAGAGTTCCCACTCCAAGAAGGCCCAGGTCCAGGACAGTAATTCTCCTGCTGAGCCCTGTGTTATGCCTTTCCAGTAGCTCCTCTGATTCCCAGGGTAATCTGAAAGATCAAAAAGAGACAAAGACACGATCATTCCCCAGCACTGTACTGGCCAAGATGGTTTTGGCTGACAGACTCAGTGCAGATGGTCATCAGACTCTGATCCAGCTCCTGGACTGTCTGGACCTGATCTCAGCCCTGCAGCCAGATACACTGCTCAGACCCAGAGCCACTGCACATCATGACACTGCTGTTGCTTGGCTGAGCAGCACTCAGAGACACCGTTACCTACATCTGTATGCAGGGACCCTGACACAGTGCAGAGAAACATAGGAGGAAATATATTTGTCAAAGTGGAGAAAGTTCTCTTTATAAGCAGTCCAATTTTTTTTTTTTTAATCTGACCTTGCTATCAAAGGCATTTGTCTATATTTAAAACAAGTTGCCTTTGTTCGTATTGGTTTGGACTGATTTGCACATGTTGCCTGCTTATTTAATTACTCTCGGTCTTTTCTAAGAGCCCTTGCCCAGCAGCCAGGGACAAAACTTTTGATTTGTATGTGGAATTAATGTTCCCAAGACTCCTAAAATATCTCTTGGAATACTTACTGAATATCTTGTATACTACTTCATTCAAAGTCCATCTTTATAGCAGCTGTCACCTAAACCACTGGAATGATCCCAATTCTCTCTTCTAAACACTCTCTGTCATCTAACACATTCCTGAAGCCAGGTTTGACACTACAAGAAAAGGCCCTGTAAGATAATAGTAGCAAGACATATGCTTTTTCATATGGTTGCAATTTAATTGTTCTGGATTTCCACTTGTTTCAACTCCACAACCGTGTCCCAGAATGCATGGTAAAAAGAAAAAAAGACAGCATCACAGTAGTGCCAGCTGACTGGTGAAGTTCTTCTTCCAAGACTTAATTACTTACTTTATTTATTTTAGGAATTAACTGAAATCCATGATTTGGGCAGAAACTATTGAGTGTTATTCCCAAAACTAGCTTGTCTGAGTTTAGTCTATATCCTTCACTGAAGCAGAATCGAGTTACTTTAGAGCTCTGTCCAACACCTAGGTGTCTCCTGTGTTATTCTGATACTTTAATGAAGGTGGCACACATTTATGGGCCTCTAAGATTTTGCCTGATTTCTGCGTTTTGTTTGCTAGAAACGCTCTCACAAATCTGAATTTACCAGTTTGGATGTTTGGATGGGGAATCAACTTTTTTCGCAGGTAGATAGTGATAGGACTAGGGGGGATGGTTTTAAGTTCAAGGGGGGAAGATTTAGATTGGGTATCAGGGGGAAGTTCTTCACAGAGAGAGTGCTGAAGTGCTGAGGTGCTGGAACAGGCCGCCCAGTGAGGTTGTGCTTGCCCCATACCTGGAGGTGTTCAAGGCCAGTTTGGATGGGGTCCTGGGCAGCCTGGTCTTGTACCACATCAGGAGGTTGGTGGCCCTGCATGTGGCAGGGGGGTTGGAGATTCGTGATCCTTGAGGTCCCTTCCAACCCAAGCCGTTCTATGATTTTATGATGTTGAAAAGAATGGTTATATTTTTCTGGCACTTGCAGAAGATATTAAATAACTTCTGAAAACATAATTTTGTTATTTTTTAAATGAGTGATCTGTCCTCTTATAAAAAAGAGATCTAGACCTAAGCTGGAATAGAAGTGTGAAATACGTAGGGGTTGCAAATCAGCTCAGTCTCTGCTTGCAGTTTTGCTGCTTTGATTTCAGTGGAGCCACATCAACACAGCCAGAGGTTTTGGCCCCAACTGCATCTTCAGAATGATACTCAGTTCTTGTGCTCACATTTCACAGGAAAAACATCATTTCAATTCCTCCACTTTGGCTTACACTCGTAGTTATTGCTCTTTAATCTGCAAACCTGACTTGAGTGATGTAACCAAACAGGAGCCCAAGCTCCAGCTGATCCTTTTGTAAAAGCAGTTTCTGCTTTGGTTTAATTTATGGAAGCTGCTGAATAGCTGGGTTGGTTTACCAGCTATGCTCTGTCAGCTATTAATAAAGGTGAATTTCATGAAAGGTGTGTTTTTCTTTCTAGCAATGGGACTTATGTTGCTCCTTATAAATGAAATCTTCACTTGTTCACTAGCAGACTTCCATTCAATCATTTTCCCACTGAACGCTAAATATTGGAATAGGTGAAATTCGGAAGATGAACTGGTGATTCCTTTTATGTATAATGAATGAGCCATTACTCAACCAGCATAATTTGTCAACACTCCCGAACAGTGGGAACAGTTACTTAAGATTGGCTCACTGCAGTGTGTAAGACGGGAAGTGCAAACCCAACTGTGTGTACTGGAGCTGCCTGCACCTCTGCTGTAAAACGCTTTCCAGAGCAGATATCCCTCTCCAAATTGGAAACTTTACTGCAATCCCACTGAGCTGAGATCTGCAGCCCCAGTTCTTGAATAAAAATGGTAGAACTTCACTAAGAGGAAAACAAGGAAAACCAGGCAATGAATGCTGTGACATGCAAGTTCCGGAATTCCACTTCCAGTTTGTTACAGCAGAGAAAATCCTCTCTGCTAGCAACTCCATTTTCACTCCAGCATTATTCTGTTGCAGGGCCTATGAAGCAGATTGCTAACAAAAAGGTTGCTCAGAGGGTTTCTTTCAATAAACCCAAAGGTAACAAGTAGCCACTGAGCAGATGTCATGAGGCTGAGCTACTCTCTGGAAAACTGCCGAGATATTTTAAAATAATGCTTCTTGTTAACCAAAGTACAATTCTAAAAGTCTTTTAAAACAAAACTTTCCAGATGCCACCTGCATCTGAGATGCTAATAGGATGAATGCCAGTAAACCCACTAATACTGGAAATGCTCGTAAGGAGCAGCTACCACTGATTGTACTGGCACAAACAAATCAAAAACTAGTTTATGTATTCCTGCAGCTGCATCTCCAGCCAAAGCAGAGGCAGGAGTTGAGACCAATGCACAGCTGCCTAACATTGCCTCACTCTTTTCAGATTTTTGGCACTTAAGTGTAATTAAGATTTATTGTTTGCTAACTTGCAGGCCAGAACAGGCACTGTGATATGGTAACTTTTTGTCTACTGGTGAACTGCTTGCTAGGAGGAATCATCAAACCATCCACGTAGAACATGACAGAAATAAAAAACAGTTTTTCTCATTTCAAGTGACAGTTGGGGTCCCAGCAGGATCAGGAAGGGCTGAGTACAGTAGCATTAGGGAGTACGCTGGTGAAACACACTGCGTATGGCAGTATAGGGCAGAGATAGTTGAGTGCAAGGCAGCACAGGACATGGCAGGCATGCCAAAGCTGGTTTGTACAGATCCATACCAGACCTTACCTATCACTGGCAGTGCAGCCCCCTTTATTTTTTGCCCTCAGATGCATTATAGAGGGATGCAGAAGTCAGTACAGAGCTCTCTTCTCTGCTAGTACGAGCAGGTAAAATAGGGGAGGTGACACACCATAGTTTGCCATCCTAGAAAGGAGATAAGAAAGGGATCAGTGACAACTGCAACGTGGATACAGAAATGGTAAGGTGAGGCAGAAGGACATAAGTTAGACCAACACTGATCTAACTCATGCATGAGTAGAGTCTTAGAATCATAGAATATCCCAAGTTGGAAGGGACTCATAAGAGTCATGGAGTCCAGCTCCTGGCTCCACATAGCCCTACTCACAAATCAGTCCATACATCTGAGAACATAATCCAGACACTTCTTGAGTAGGTTTAGTTAATGCAATTCCACTACGTTGGCAAAACTACACACTAGCTGATGGCTGGGCCTGAAATGTGTTGGGGCCAGAATCTGCACTGGGGATCGTGAATGTCTTCGGAATTTGTGTGGGGCTTTGATTAGTGCAGGCAGCCTGACCTTGAAGCTCAATGTCTGGTTGCTGGGGAAGAGTCATCTAATATGCAAAACCATATTCTCAGTCTTAGGACAATATTTTATGTTTCTATGTTCTTTAAGTCTAAGAATTTCCAAGCAATTTTTTAATATTAATAATGCAACACAGTTGAAATTTAGCTTGACAGAAGTGTAAATGGAGGCATGGAAGATTCTGGATTAGATTCTTATTTATTTTTTTTTCTTTTTCCTATGTATCTTGAGCAGTTATTTTCATCTGTGCAAAGAAGAGACAAATGTCAGCAGGTTGGAGTTTTGTACCAGCTACAGCCTGGGCCTGGAGAAGGAGATTTGGTGCAAGGAGTCGAAGCTGTTTTGTTGCAGGTATCACAGTGGCAATGCAGAAAAGCTGCAGGCAAAGCCTACCTTTCCTTGGTTTCCGCTGCCAAATCCTGTTACTGGGGCTAAGACTGCCTTGAACATTTTGTAGGCATTTACTTCCCTGCCTCTGTCAAGCCAGGGGGTTAGGTTTCTGCACCTCCTGTTTGTAACTAGGGATGCATTCTTTTAATCCTACTCATTCTTTCTTTCACCTCACATCTGTCCATAAGCTGAGTCCAAAATGCGGAGAAGGGACACTGGACAGAAACAAAGAGAGCTGTGCAGATCCAGGCCATTTACCCAGTAGTTGCCAGCACTCCAAACAGAACTGGCTGTCACACATCCTGGCACTGAGGATGGAGCAAGGAACATGTCTATGTGTAATAACTTTCTGTAATTTCAGCAAATAAAGACAGGCTGACTAACACCAGGAGACTCTCTTACAGCTCATTTGCTGTGAGTTAGTCCTGAGACACCCTCAGCAGATGAGAATGCACATCGAATGTTTTGATTTATGGAAGAACATTTTTCCTAATATTTTTCTAAGATTTTTTTCTCAACTATGTAATGTGACTCTGAGGATGACCATTCCTTATTTTTAAAGGAGACACTCTGTGTGTGTTTTTTAAGACCTTTTCTGAAGGAGGACAGAGGGTTGCATATTTTTTAACTCCAAAACCCAGATGTTCTTAAACAGAGAAAAATAGAATAACATACATTAATAGCTTGGAAAACAATGGCAATATTTAATTAACCTTTAGAAATGGCTAATCTGTGAATCTGCACGTGTCAGCTCATCTTTAGAACAGAGTGACTGTGTGTGCCTTTGCCAAAATCAACATGCTTGTTCGGTGGATTTCTTCCACTGGGGATTCACATGAAGAACAAAAAAAGGGGGGGTGGGGGGGGGGAAGAGAAAGAAAAACATAATAAATTTTTTTTCAGTTGCTTGACTTGAAGCATTCATGTGATCCAGATGACCTCGTCAGAGTTGATGTAGCCTGGTGTGCCACAGATCCAAGATCTCCATGTTGAAGGCTTGGCTCTTAGCCCTTGGTCATTGGACCAGGCAGCCTGCAGGTCTTGTGGGACCACTAAAAGCTTTGCTTAAGCACTGAGGCTGTTACCTCTTCATCACTGACTTTCTCTGTCTCTTCCCCTTTAGATTGGCTGCCATCAGAGCTTATCTTCAGCAGATTCTCTACCTGCCAAATCCTCTCCTTTTTCAAACCTTTGGGTAGAAATACAGAATGCGGGAGGGAAAAAAAGGTCCTTGAACGTCTTGCTCCTTCCAGAGCCCCTTGTTTCCTATTTCAAGAGTCTCCCACTAAAATGGGATGAGATTTATCCCTGCTTCAGCTAGCTGCAAGGCTGCAAGGTGCAGGCGAATCGCAGAGTTTCTCAGCATGCAGAGAGGTATCTGCAGCATAAGGCTCGTGGTGCATAAGGGAGGAGTGGCAAGTACACCAGAAGGTGAAGAGATGGCTGGAAGCAACACTAATGCCCCTCCATCTGGAAAGATGAGTGCTGTTTAGTACGTCTGGAAAGCATTATTTCTGCAAATAGCTCAACCTCTTTCAGCTCAGAGGCAGGGATCCCAGCCTGCTGCCAAGCTTAGATCTCCCTGATGGCAGTATGGTAGGGGAGATGGTGAACAAGTGTACTAATGGCATAAAGCAGGAAAAAACAGCATCTAATACATCAGCTTAAGGTACATCAGGCATCTGCCCTTCTCCCAGAAGGCTGCCTGTGACTTCAAATTGCATTAAGACACACTTGTGTTTTATATCACGGGATCAACCCATATGATAAAAGTTTAATTGGGTGGGTGTGAAGGGGAATTTAGAAGTCTCTCAACTGATTGTTCTCAGTGATTTAGCTTTGCAAGGGCGGTATGGGAAAGGATCAGCTCTAATCCAATAGTGCCCCTGAATTTCTGTTGAACGGCAGCTATGAAAGGGATCCAGCTTTACATGAAGCTCATCTGAAAGCACTGGGAGGTGTGAGTTCACGTGGGTTCAGAATGACGGCCTGACCCAAGTTTGTTAAAGCCTTGAGTCAAATTCAGAGACCAGAGGGGATCAGTCAGCAAGCCTCATCAGGCTTCTGCTGTAGCAAAAATAAAGTCAGTATATAGGGTTTTCTTCTAAGTGTTTTTGCATGGATAATGCAAGTTCCAATGAAATACTCTTCTGTGTTTTAAACATATTATGAGAGCAGTCCAAAAATCTGTCAAAGCTACACTCCTTACATGAATTTCAAGCAAGACAATTTCCAAACTCCTCATCAGCGTACAGCATGTTTTCTAATGATATTTATTCATGATCAATGGGGGATGCTGTGTGTGGTAATGAACAAGTTGCAATGCAGCTGATGTGTAAGGGCCCTGTGTGTATTCTCATGGGTCACTGTTGACCAGCCATCTGATACGTGCCAAGTTGGGATGAGGTACATGGTGTGCAAAGCTCACCAACAATTTGTGGAAAACATTGCTTCTGTTTATTTACCGCAGATTTGCACTCACAGTTTGTATTTTTTTTCCCCACCTCCCATGAAATCCAATATCTCATTTGAAAACGTGGTTTCTAAACATGTTTTAAAACCATAACTCTCCTGGATTGGACTCCAGACCCTGAAATATAGTTTTAGGAAAGAAGTCTATTCTAAGGCTTGAAAATAAAGGCACAAATAAAGGCACAAACCCCACTTTGTACACAGATCCAGGACATCTTTGCCTTGTTGTCATGGCTTTGTACACATTTTCACAGACTTGGAATATTTGCCTCAGAATTTTCTTTCAGGTGTTTCTTTCCATATTTGTCTTCCATGCAGAAAGCAAGCCTAAAACAGTTGTTGAAGTGGAAGGATTCCTCAGAACTCATCCATTTTAGCATGTGGAAAAGTTTGAAGGTCAGGGCTGACTTTTTTTAAGAAGCTCCACAATGAATTTAAACATTGGTAGTGGTGATTAAAAACAACTATATACAAACTTGTGTATTCACTGATAATATGCCACAGTTCTTAATGGAAAAACATTTAAATGCAAGGGAAGTATGTAACAATAACGTCACCAAAAAATTCTCAGCAAGCCTATTTTTATTGCTTTAAAAAAGACATTCTTTAAGTCTTTTCCACAGTTTCTACCAACACTATTTCAAAACTAGTTAACTAGTTATCTTTTTTTTTTTTTTTTCCTTAGGAAAAGAGTCAAGATCTCCGTAATGATTTTGTTTCGTTTTGATTTCTGTACAAAGTAAGAGGTCTGTGAGCATCCTGGTAAAATATGATATAAAATTTCAAATAATAAAGAAAAATGACTGACATATTTAGTGAAGAATTGTTTTGGGGTAAAAGGAGTTCTTTTCAAGTGAAAAGGCATGCCGTGCAAAAAATTCAATTAGTTCTAGTTTCAAGATCCCTATGGGCCTTATCCTGAATAGTTATTGAGACAAAGCTCCCATTGAAGTCACTGGGCATACTTCCTGATTAAAGCCTTCAGGACTAGGTCAACTGGGAGTTTTGCCTGAGTAAGCACTTCAGGATTCGAGTGTAAACACAGCCATTGGGGAATAAATGGGTTAATACAGCAGCCGAATACATTCACTGCATTCGTAAACTGTGCTTTATAGAAGGGACGTGGATCCCTCTTCCCCGTGAGGATGGCAGACATTTTATTGTCCTTAAACCACTGCCCTTTCATTCGTGCCACCAAAGCTGTGGTGTCTGCTCATTGCCTCCCCCCACACCCCTGTATCTCTCCCCTATGAGAATGAGCCCTCCCTTCCCCCCCCCTACTGCCCCCCCCCCCCCCCCCCCCCCCCCCCCCCCACCTCAGCAGAAAGGCCAAACCACTTTTTAAATCCAGTACCAAGGGAGGAATCCCCCTGCCCCCTCCCAGTCAACCCCATTCCCCATCCAGGCTGAGTTAGTCATGTCTGACTTCTCCTATTCACATTATGGCTACCCTTGTTGCTTTTTGGGTTTTGTTTTGCTTCCTTACTGTTGTTGTTTTTCAGCCAAAGCTGTCATTTATCATGAGAACAAGAGCAGCCATGTGTTGATTTTTCTGGATTCCTTTTGGACAGTGTCCCAGTGCTAATGAAGGCCCTTCCAAAGTGCTAAAGAGCTGATGCCAAAATCAGTTACAGTGAAAACAATAGGGGAGTGGTGCACAGACAGCACATCTAGTGTGTGTGTGCGTGCATGCGTGTGTGAGCGGAGGGAGCACTTACAATTGTGATTTTGGTCCCCCTCCCCGAAGGATAATAAATTCTACTGAACGAAGAGGCTCAGATTCACATTTGCTCAGAGGCTGAGGCACATTAGAAATAAAAGCCAGCGAAAAAATAGATGGTAGATGTTCACACATTATGTCCTGTCTGCTCTGGATAATAACACAAAAATCAATGTTGGTAAGCTGTGACAATGATGATGGAGCTTCTCCAAGACTCACAGGACCTTGAAATTCAGGGCTTTCTCTCTGCTTAAGGCTCATTTAGCTGAAAACTTTTTAAAGTGCTCTTGAGTGTGCTTTTTGTTTTTCCCTGCTTTTCTTTTTCTGCCTTTTTTCTTCTTCTTTATTTATTTATTTATTTATTTATTTATTTCCTTAATAGACTTTTAGAAATGGAATTATTCTGCTTCTCGGGCTTTACAACCTGCTCCCCATACAATGCACTCTAAGCCTGACAGTGCCAGGCAGCAGCCATTGCACGCTGCTCAGGTGCAGGACGGCGATGGAAGCGCACTTGTGGGAGCTCGAAGGTGAGCGAAACCCAGACAGAAACACGCAGAAGGTGCGCAGGTCTCCTCCACCCACCCAAATCCAGGGAGACCATAAACACCCACGGCGCAACCAGACGAGCGCTGGGACGCTGAGAATTTTCACCTCGGAGGAAGCGCGCAGTCGCTGCGCTTTTCTGTTATTATTCATCCCGGAGGACTGATGCATTTTATGAATCAAAACACGGCGGTTCCCTGGCCCAGCTCTGGCCTTGTGCTCCACCTACCGGCTGCAGACCCCAGGCTGCCTCCGAGGGGCTCCTGCCGGGCCGGGCCGGGCCGTGCCGTGCCGTGCCGTGCCGGGCGGGGATGGCCGACGGAGCCGGGCGCACCGCTTGCACAACCCTTCCTCCGTGCCCGTCGGTTGTCAGCAGGGCAGAGGGCCTACAGGGGCACGTGCAAGTGATATGAGGTCTTTCTTTGGTAATAGCTACTAGTATAGAAATATACAGGGTTTCAATAAAATAATCTCTGTCATCTAAGCAAGTGATTTAAGCTACAAATCATTTCCCTGCACGATATAAATGCTTCAGTAAATAAAAATAATAACCTCTGACTAATTTACCATGTTTAAATTTAGGTCTCCATTTAAAATGCATTGTACCTATGTACTTCGTTTTCATGTTTCTTGTCTGCACAGATGTTACCTTCTCCAAGACCTAGCAGACTCCATGGATTCTCAGACCAGGGGGCCCATTTTGTTCCTCTGCTCTGACCTTCTGCGCAGCACAGGGCATACAATTTCACACTGTGATTTCTTCATCTATGCGGGCAATTTGCAGCTGAGCTAAATCATAGCTTACAGAAAGAGCAAAAAAGCGCACAGCCCTGTGTAGCGCTCCAAAATGCCTATCCAGATTTGAAATTTTCTCCAAAACCCGGCTCCCAGTTAGAAGTTCCCCTTCCCCCCATCTCCCCAGTATCAGTACAGTTCCTTATTTCCCCCTGAACCCGCACTTTCATGTAACATCTATGTATGTGGATTTTTCCAGAGAGTTCTGATTTATCAGCTCTCTCCTCTTAGTTCACCCTCTTATTCAGGCATTTCAGCAGAGCAACAGATGGTCCTTGCAGGCCATTTGCTTTGATTGGAATTGTAGTGTCCTTCTTTGGGACACTTTCTTCTAGCTAAAAATGAGCTTAAGTTTCCTTACCCAGTAAGAACTTCAAAAGAGGACTCCATTTTCCTTGCTACAAAAGAAAACATATGTTTGTCAACAGTCAAAGGGTGAAATCTGCAAACTTTAAAAATTATCTTTCACCATATGGATTAGCATACAGCTACAGTCATAGAGAATGGAGCTTTTGAAGATCCAGTGCAACAAATTCCTTTTTTTTTTCTTGTCTCTGTTCCTGTGGATCCTGAACTTTGAATGACAGAAGTAATTACTCATTTAAAGGTATCCTTTCTGCTGATTATTTGTTGATATCATTGGCACATGTGCTTAAGCATTTGTAGAGTCCAGATTCAGTTGTATATTGTAGAGATGCACCTTAGGAGCGCAGGTATTACATGAGCCAAAAGTTTTGTATCTTGGCACAAAAAAGGATTCGAATAAAAAATGCTCTCTAGAAGACTTTGCTTTAATTATCCCTTGAATTTTACAAACAGTTCCATGTTGTGGGTGAATGCAAAATATTCCTGAGGGTTTAAATACAGCTTGTAATCATATATGAAATTATTTGGACTAGCTCTTGTAGATGGGATAGAGCTCTGTTTGTCTTTAGAACATTGTTACCCTTCTGTAGTGCTAAAGACATGCTTATCATCTTTTTGCTTATCATCTCATTCCAGTGACCTCAGTGCACAAAGGTGTTTTATAGCTTGTTTCCAAATTCACATTCTGGACACTCATAAACATTTGGGAAACGTCAGTCAGGCCCACTGATCCTTCATGATACTTGTGCATTTTTCCCCAGGTGAACCAACTAAAGTGAACTCTGCAGTATGGACATCTCCCTGGGGCACCTTAAAGTCAGATGATGTTCATGACTTGGATGCACACCAGTGCTTTAAGCTTGATGCATGGGTGACATTCAGCACTTCAGGACACTTTCTATGGGTATAGAAGATGTAAGTTTGAGCCCTATGTGGATGTACAGGACTCTGAATCCCATCTTCTGGGTGAAGGTTGTAGCAAATAAAGCTCTCCTGTATGTGACTCCAGTGGCTGTTCCTACAGAGAAAACATTTTGTGTGGATCTCAGTGCTGCTTGTATCTGAGGCTCACTGCATGCTGCCCTCTCAGGGATTTGGAGAAAAGTACAGTGAACCTCTAGATTTCATCTGGGTAGAGGTGTGGTGGGCCCCACATGCTGAGGCAGTGCTGGCCATTTGTAAGGTCCCAGGTCTTGACAGGAGGGTACCTCCAAGAGGACTTAGCTTTGATGATGTCTGGTATCCACCAAAGCCAAAGCCGGGGCAGATAAGGACATGCATTCCCACTCAAGTTGCTGTTCTGAGGAGGCTGTCAAATGAGGACAATTATACCCAACCATGCTATCTGCTGCTCTCTAGAGAAAAATGATCAATAGGCAAAAGGCTTCAGTGGAAGGAAGCAGGTCCAGGTGAGCAGCCACAGTTGAAGGTATGGGAAAAGGAAATAAGGCAGGGAGTACACTGTCCTAAGTCAGATACCAGAAGTGATGGATGGCTTCAGACCCAAAGAACTATATCTTTCCATTCTCAGCTGAGTCTGAGCAGAGATTTTACTCACTTTTTAAAGTGTCTCTGGTCTTTTCTTATGATTGGCTTTGTGGCCTACAACCTTGAATTGATCCAGTCCCTTGTCTGCAGTTTGTCTTTGTGTTACAGCTTGGTCATGTTTGCTTGTGTAAGACACACCACTGTACAGAGCAAAGGGCCAGTGGTCTGAACATTTAGACCAGGACTGAAGGGTCATCATGTATGGTGTTGGACACTGAGGCAACAAGAAATTTTTCTCTCCATTGACAAGAGAATGAGGTTTCTGCTTTCTCCTATAGGTTAATTCTTCTTTTATTCCTCAGCAGATTATGTGCAGAACACAACATATCCATTTCCATCAGTAAAGTAAAATAGTCTGGGAGATTTCTGAAGAAAAAGCCATAGTGGCGAGAGGGGAGGTTACAGGAAACTATGTTGATTTAGCTGGAGAAGAAAAGCAGATGCATTAGTTGGGGTAGCCTGGATTATGGAGGTAAACCCTGTAATTCTGAACTGCAGTCACAGAGTTAACTCACACAGTGAACCTTCACTGGACTTAGATGTTCTGTAAGGAATTCATAGCCCAAATTAGAGTACAGGTTCCTGTAGCTAATGAAGAAAAATTAGCCTGACAATAGGAAATATAAAAAGCAGCATCCAGAGCAGAAAGCTGTAGGGGTGAATTTATGTGAAATGCCAGGACTTAACCTGGAAGTTTTCTGATTTTCCCATGTGCTCAGACGTGGTTGTTCTCTGTAGTTGATCACCTTTCTTTACAACGAAGTTGTTATGGTTTTATGTTTTTTTGGTTTTCAGTATTCCGCATCAAACATCATGTAGTGTACTGGAATTACAGTGTTAATGCTCCAATTCCAGGTACCTATCCCTATACATTACGGAAGTCATGGGATCTGACCCTTCTGGGTGGGGTGGTCTCTTACTGCCTAGCAGTGGGTGCTGCAGGTACAGGTAATGAATAGAGGGGCCCTGCCCTCAGTCGGGGGTGGGGTGGGGAAGGGATAATAGAGTGTATTGGACTGTGTGGATTTGATGCCCTGGCGCATCAGAACCACTGAAATATAAGGCATTGGTGGATACCAGTGCACAGTGCACTCTGATACCCTCAAGTCATGAAGGGACAGAATCAATCCATATCTCTGGAGTGACTGGGGGCTCCCAAGAATTGACTGTGCTAGAGGCTGAGATAAGCCTCACTGGTAAGGATTGGCAAAACACCCTATTGTGACTGGTCCAGGGGCTCCATGTATACTAGGTATTGACTACCTCAGAAGGGGGCATTTCAAGGATCCTAAGGGGTATCGATGGGCCTTTGGAATAGCTGCTGTAGACACAGACAACATTAAGCAGCTGTCTGTTTTGCCTGGCCTGTCAGAAGATCCGTCTGTTGTGGGGTTGCTACTAGTAAAAGAGCAACAGGTACCAATTGCTACAGAAACGGTGCACAGATGGCAGTATCGCACCAACAGGGATTCCTTGCTCCCTATTCATAAGTTGATTGGTCAACTAGAGAGTCAGGGAGTGATCAGCAAAACTCACTCGCCTTTTAACAGCCCCGTATGGCCAGTGCTTAAAGCCAGTGGAGAATGGAGGCTGACTGTGGACTACCGTGGCCTGAATGAAGTCACACCCCCACTGAGTGCTGCTGTGCCGGACATGTTAGAACTCCAGTATGAACTGGAGTCAAAAGCAGCCAAATGGTATGCCACCACTGACATTGCTAATGCTTTTTTCTCCATTCCTTTGGCCAAAGAATGTAGGCCACAGTTTGCTTTCATCTGGAGGGGCATTCACTATGCTTGGAACCGTTTGCCCCAGGGGTGGAAACACAGCCCAACCATTTGCCATGGGTTGATCCAAACTGTATTGGAACAGGGCAGTGCTCCTGAGCACCTGCAATACATTGATGATATTGTTGTGTGGGGCGATTCAGCGGAAGAAGTCTTCACAAAGGGAGAGCTAATAATCCAGATTCTTCTGCGTGCTGGTTTTGCTATTAAGCGAAGCAAAGTGAAAGGACCTGCTCAGGAAATTCAGTTCCTATGTATAAAGTGGCAAGATGGCCGTCGTCACATCTCGACAGATGTGATCAACAAAATCACTGCTATGTCTCCACCCACTAGCAAGAAAGAGACACAATCTTTTCTGGGTGTAGTGGGCTTTTGGAGAATGCATGTTTCAAACTATGGCTTCATTGTAAGCCCCCTTTATCATGTGGCACGAATGAAGAATGAATTTACATGGGGCCCCGAGCAGCAGCAGGCTTTTGAACAGATTAAACAGGAGATAGCCCGTGCCGTGGCCTTAGGGCCAGTACAGGGTATAAAGAACAGGACAGGGTATAAAGAACATCCTCTACACTGCTGCTGGAGAGAAAGGTCCCACTTGGAGTTTGTGTCAAAGAGCCTCAGGAGAGACCCGAGGCCGACCCCTGGGATTTTGGAGTAGAGCATATAAGGGGTCAGAAGAGGGCTACACTCCAACTGAAAAGGAGATCTTAGCCGCGTATGAGGGACTTTGGGCTGCTTCTGAAGTAGTCGGTACTGAAACACAGCTCCTTCTGGCACCTCGACTGCCAGTGCTGAACTGGATGTTCAATTAAAAGGTTCCCTCCGCCCATCATGCAACTGATGCCACTTGG
Organism: Perdix hodgsoniae; assembly: GCA_035772895.1. Taxonomy (NCBI): domain Eukaryota; kingdom Metazoa; phylum Chordata; class Aves; order Galliformes; family Phasianidae; genus Perdix; species Perdix hodgsoniae. Next base: position 1,867,953 of record JAPSGF010000019.1, on the reverse strand, counting down.
AGTAAGTGGATTGCGTTGATTACTCAATGAGCACAGATGGGGAATCTCAGCTGTCCAGGAATCCTAGAGGTCATCATGGACTGGCCAGAAGGTAAAAAGTTTGGAACATCACCAGGAGAAGAAGTATCATGGGGTTTCTTTAGGGGAACCTGTCTACTGCATCCCAGCTTTGGATACAGGGAACAAAACTGTCTTTCCTAGCAGCCTGTCAGTACCTATCAGGGTGTTACTAAGAAGACAGAGGCAGACTCTTTACAGAGGTGCTTTAAGAAGGTGAAAAGCGGCGGGCATTTGTTAAAGTAAGAGAGGTTCAGATGATAGTAAGGAAAACCTTTTCCCCTCCGAGGACAGTCTAGCAGAGGAACAGGCCATCCAGTGGCTACACAGTCATATTTCCATCTTTATATATACATGTAAAGCTACATATACAATTTCCATCTTTGGAGATTTTCAAAACCAGACTAGACAAAGCCTTGACCAACCTATTCTTTTTTGTAGCTGAGGTAAGTTTGAACGAGAGATTTCCTGAGATCCCTTCCAATTGGAATTATCCTCTGACTCTGTGAATACACAACTAGAAGTTTTGTTTCTAGAAAAATAACATCTGTTCGGATGTAAGGAGAAAACCCTGCTATTTCTATGCCTGAGACAGACTCTTCTCTGTCTTGTGAAGGCCTGTTGGTTAGAGATTTTCCTTAGGATGTGAGTTTGTATCTTCTCAGACTGTGGAGGACATCAGCTCAAGTCTGTTACTCCTGAGTGCTGTAAATACTCAGCAAAGGGAAGAAGCTCTGTTGCTCTGCTGTAATATAGTTACATATAATAAAGTTGTAACATTGTAATATAGACCCATCCTCATGCATCCTTACGGTAGATCCTAGATTGTTGCTGACTCTGCTCATGTACGTAGTGGTCACCTCTTGCTACCCCAAATTCATAACTGCATGCCATCTCCAGGATTAGCTCTTGTCCTTTTCTGGGGAGTGAAACAGTAAATCCAGCCTAAGCATATATTAGGAGGACTATATAGCAGCAAGCCAGGATGAGAAGAACATGGCTCCTCTCTGAAAGTAAGTGAAATGTAAAGAGTATTGTCTTCAACAGAACTGGCTGCAATGGCAAAGAATCACAACTTAGGGTTTTGTCTGGGGAAATGGGAGATGAGAATTTAATTCTTCACAACAGGCTGCAAAATATTTATACTTTCCAGCATGACAGTTAGAATACTCCATGTGAAGCCTATAGGTGGCAAGGAACCATACCATTTTCTCCCATGAGCATGCTCTGGGACTTGCAGACTTTCTTGGTGAACTAGGACAAGGGGCTGCTACTGTGACAGTGCAGGCCTCTTGAAGGAAATGGCTGCACCTTAGATGAATTATCTGCAAGCGATGTAGGGTGAAAATTTTTAAGTGTGAAAGATATTTAGGCAGTGAATCACTGTGCTGAGTTCATAGAATTATAAAGTAGCATAGGTTAGAAGGGATATTAAAAATCACCTAGTTCCAATCCACCTATCATTTCCACCCACTTAGATCAGGCTACCAGCAGCCCATCCAACCTGACCTTGAACACCTCCAGGGATGGGTCATTCACAGCTTCTCTGGGCAGTGTGTGCCCTTCTCTTACCTCTCTCTGAATAAAGTATTTCTTTCTAACATATAACATAAATTCCCCTTTCTTTTAGTTTAAAGCCACCTCCCCAGTTGTTCTGTCACTATCAGACCATGTAAAAAATTGGTCTCTCTCCTCTTTATTAGCTCCCTTCAAGTACTGGAGGGCTTCAATGTGGTCTCCCCAGAGACCTCTTCTCCAAGCTAACTAAGCCCAGCTCACTCAATCATTCTTCGTAGGAAAGGTGTTCCACCCTTTGATCATCTCATGGTCCACCTCTGGACGCTCTCCAACAGCTCCACATCTTTCTTGTGCCAAGGGCCCCAGGCCTGGCTGCAGTACTCCAGGCAGAGTCTCATGAGGGCAGAGCAGAGGGAGACAATCTCCTCCCTCTCCCTGCTGGCCACCTCTCTTTTGATGCAGACCAGGACACAGTTGGTCTTCCAGACTGTAAGAGCACACTGCTGGCTCATGTTCAGCTTTTCATCCACCAGAACCCCTAAGACCTTCTGTGCAGAACTGCTCTCCATGAGCTCTTCACTCAGACTGTATACACACCTGGGATTATCCTGACCCAAGTGTAACACCTTGCACTTAGCTCTGTTGAACCTCATTAGATTCTTCTAAGTCCACTTTTTGAGTGTGTCAGTATCCCTCTGGATGGCATCCCTTTATATCAGCTGCACCACTCAGCTTAGTGTCATCATCAAACTTGCTGAGGATACACTCAATCCCACTATGTTGTTTAAAAAGATGTTGAAGGGCATTGGTCCCAAACTAGACCCCTGGTGGACACCACTCTTCACTGACCTCCACCTGGATATAGTACCACTGACCATAACCCTCTGCTTATGGCCTTCCAAACAACTTCTTATAGTCCAGTCTTCAAATCCATATTTCTCAAATCTTGAGATAAGGATGCGGTGTGGTACTATGTCAAAGCCCCAGGTAGACAGTCCAGGTAGATGGCATCAATTGCCCTTCCTTTGTCCACTGAAGCAGATTACATTGGTGCCAGGCACAGTTTGTTTACACACAGCTGTGCTGTGTGTTTTGGATCACCTCCTCATCTTGCATATGCCTTAAAATATCTTCCAGGAAGATCTGTTCTATGATCTTCCCAGACACAGAGGTGAGGCTCAAAGGCTTGTGGTCCCTTGGCTCTTCCTTTCTCCCTTTCTTATAAGCGAGAGTGATGTCTCCCTTTTTTCACTCACAGGGGATTTCATCTGACTGCCACGACTTTTCAAATATGATAGAGAGTGGCCCAGCAACCACATCGGTCAGAACCCTGGGATACATGCCATCTGGCCCTATAGACTTGTACACATTTAGTCTCGTGAGGCACATCCTAACTTGCTCTGCTTTTATAGTTGGAGGGATTTTGTTCCCCTGATCCTTGCCTAGAGATTCAGGGACACAAGAGGCATAGGAAGCCTGACTGCCAGTGAAGATTGAAGCAAAGAATCCACTGAGTAACTCAGCCTTTTCCGTGTCTGCTGAGCCCAGTTCTCTCTTCTCATTTATCAGAGGGGGTATGCTCTTCTTTGCCCATCTCTTCTGCCCAATGTACCTGTAGAACCCCTTCTTGTTAATTTTCACACCCCTCACTAAATTCAGTTCCATATGCGCCTTGGCTTTTCCGATGCCATCTCCGCATGATAGATCTGGATAGCATCCCTGTATTCTTACCAGACCACATGTCCCTGCTTCCACTGTTAGGTCATTGTGTCCTTTGAGTGAATCTGGGCTCATGATCTTTTTTTATTCAAAATGATTTGCCACCAGATGCAAATTGCTTCAAGTCAATACACTACATGGATGTAGCTACCTCATTTCCCTCCTTTCAATGTGCTTATACGTGCTGCTTGAGTGATAGGGAAGGAATTAAACATTTTTCCAGGCTAGAGGTAGAACAAAGAAGGTTGATGGGGAGGAAAGGATAGCAATATAATTTATAAAAACCTCTTAGAAGCAACAGCTTTAGCTTTCTACTATCGTGGACTACGGCTGAAAATAGCAGGTAATGGGACCGGTGTCCCTTTAAGAA